>ML817752.1:69481-89800 GCA_009831015.1 Picea engelmannii | reverse complement strand
AGGGGGTTTGTCTTGCCCCGATCTATCATTCCAACCATTTTGGTAGCAGTTGGAGGTCTCTAGGAGGGAGGCTGAAATATTGAGTCTATAGCCATCCAGGAGGGCACAACCCAGCTAGGGGTTTCATTCATTTGGAGGGTCAGATTTTCACCATTCAGCTTGAGACTTCACCAGAGGGTTTGTCTTGCCCCGATCTACTATCTCAACCATTTTGGTAGCATTTGGGGGTCTCTAGGAGGGAGGCCAAAATATTGGGCATATACAGCTATCCAGGAGGGTGCAACTCAGCGTGGAGGATTGGATCTAGCATCTTGGAGGGAAAGAAATCAATCTTGTACTTTCCTCAGCTGATTGCAGACCTTTGAAGGCTATTATCTTCAGTTTTGGATCTTATTGTAGCAACTATTATTCCAGCTTGGATATTATTATGGTATTCTACAGATCTGCAGATCTATTGTATCAGGATCTCTCTATTATCTAAATAAAGGTCAGATTTGACATTATTGGTTCTATATTGGAGTTTCTTGTTGTATCTTGTCATTTCCTTATCGCTATATGTTCATATCTATATCTTCATGCATATAATCTTCATGCCACTAACCCTAATTCGCAACTTGACTAAGTAAACCTGCAAACACACAAGACAACGAATAACAGTTAAACAAGCAGTGTTCCCGAGCAAAAAATTGGCTTGGGAACATTACACACAATCACTTTACCCAACCAGTTAGTAGATCAGTGCTTTAACTAGCGGGCTATGGTGAAGGGGTAGGAGTTAATTATTTTAATGCTTGTTGAAATGAAATATATTATAGAAAATAAAGTGACCAAACAACAAGCTAATTTACCCTTATTCTTCGAAAATAATGATGAAATGGAGTACTAGAGAGAAGGGAAATATTGTTACCACTTTTCCGGATGATTAGCCATGTGAGTACCTTGACCAAAGTGGATGAAAATGAGTAATCTCCTTGCTGTCCTGTTAAATCAGACCTGCAAAATACAATAAAACGCAGAAAACAGCAAGGGAAATGGCCTTTTGAGGCCTCCCACAAGTGCAAAAATGCACTAGATTGCTGGATCTGTGGGTAATAAGGGTAGGGAAGTGAGATACAAATGTTTAATAAGCCCAAGAGCCTTCAGATCTGCTGTAAATTTAATTTCCAGCAGGCTGGAAATTACTTTTGCAGATTTGGAGTTCAAATCTCCCTCGGGTCAAAATCCAAAATTTACTAGTCAATAAAATCACTTGTTGGGTTGTAGTTATGCTCTGTAATGACCAGAAATAATGATATACAATGTAAATCAAGTATGGAATTGAAATAAATGGGTTTGGAATGATAAAACTTACAAAATACACACCCTTTTAAAGTGTCCACCAAGTGTAGATTTGAAGAGTTTACTTGCTGTTTTACTGCAGATCTGCACACTTATTCTCAAATAAACCCTTGTAATAGATAGTAATGAAGCACAAAACACAAGGGTATATGTATCTTGAGGTAGGGAAAAATCCGAAATGGCAAAAACCTCAAGATCTAATAGTTTGCAATAGATAAAAGTCAACAACAAAGCTAGAGTATGATTTTTTTTTTTGTATTTTTGTAATAAAAGATGATTTAAAATATTTAATTAAAATGGTTGAAGAAATTGAGAGATTTTCTTATCTTTAATTCTTACCTTATGATGTCTCTAGTTTATGTGATTATGGCATCGTGAGCTCAAAATTGGCCAGATAGATTTATAGATGATTGGGTTTGGAGTGGAAGCACTATTGCCCCCAATGCTAGAAATTTTACCAATAGATGGGTTTTTCCTTGGATCTTGCTAGGGGAGCTCCTCTACAGGATGGTCTCCAAGATAACAATCAACTTGGGTCGAAGAGATAATAGACCACTTGGTTGAAGCTACTCCCAAAGGAGTTGATCCAACAACTTGGGTGTATTACCCTTGGACCCCACAAAGAGAGTAAGGAGACGAAGACCTTTCTTCTTCTCTTCCACATGACTATGTAGCCCCTCAATGGATTGATTGATTATCTTCCGCAAGTCTCCTAAAGAACCCCAGTCAAAGCACAATTAAAATATCCAAAACCAAGAAGAACAAACATTACAACATATAATACACAGTGACACAAGAGAATTGAGTTATGTAAAATGGCATTATGATCTCATAAAGTTTCAACAACAAAAAATGAGAGGAGTAGCTAGCCTTATATAGTTAAATTTGTAATGGTTAGTTTCTAACTCCCTTATAAAAAGATAATTTTCTTGGTTTGCTCATCCACAATTGGTTGGAGGCTAAGCCATTTGAAAATATTTTTTTCATTACATCATTCCATGGTCAAAATGGGATAAATTCCATTTTTAGAATGCTTGACCAATTGATTTGGTGGAGGAAATAAACCGAGGGACAATTTCCCCTTGAGAAATGAGCATAACGACTATATTTTGTCCACATTGACTATTCTTCCTTCCAATGGTTAGTTTAACTTGTCAAATCAATTAATGAGTAGTTGCAATTTGTCTCAAAGAGGATGATTTGGTCACTTACTGCTTAAATTAACCACTTTGCTCGGAAATAGAGCATCTTTGAATAAAATTAATTATTTTGCATGTGGAGAAGGAATCTTTGACTTGCCAAAATTATTCGAATGCTAGAATACCCCAAACATTCCACTCCTTGACCATTTGACCTTGTAAAATGTGCCCAATGATTTTGTAGAAGAGGTAGGGCGATTTTCCTTTTGGGAGAGTTATCTCCTTCAATATTCCATCAACCAAAGTTCTGAGAATCTAAGATCATAGCTCACACAACACTAGTTGTAGATAATGTTGTATCTCAGCCCACAACATAAATACACCATTGATTTCTTTGTTTATAACCACGGAATCCCGTAAGTGAGTGGTTGTCCATGAGATATCTCATATGATCATAATTAATAGTATCAAAGCATTTAGAAGAATACCCTCTTCCCACTCTTGTAATTATGGTATCAAAATCATAATTTCATGAATTGGTAGTATTCTTGGAATAATAGTATTGGTTAATGTTGCCAACTTACATTGTGAGTGATTGTCTAAATTACGAGGTTAGCTTATATGAAGCATGATGTTTCTCATACAATTCTTGAGGCTAACCTAGAATTCAATATTATAATATCTATTTGGTGCTCTACCGAAGGAAAATAAGACCATACCCATGGTAGATAACAATAACCAATTTGTACCATTTTATCCCCTTCACACATCAAAGTTATCTTGCGTCGGTTCAGGATCCCCATCAGTTTTGCAATGTTGTCCATGTTCAAGCAAACGATTTAATTTGGTCATAAAGCTTCAATATTCTTATATTTTTGGAGTTATTGATGGACAAAATTATGTTCCCTCCTATTAAAGAACATCCTTTGATGAACTCGTTTGAAGAGTCCTTTCATAATGATGAATCAATAACAAAGAATCCATAATAGAAGTGATATAACAACGATTTATATCTCCCGAGCTTGAAAAAAGTGCTCATTAGGATCAACACATATATAAACTTTGTGGTGAAATATCATCAAAATTGATAGAGAGATATGCAAGAGTGTGATATGGGTTTTACTCGTGATTTTTTTCTGCTAATTTTGAACCCATGTATTTTTGCCTCCAAGGTGTATCTGCATGAAAAAATGTGCAACCTGGGTTTTGCTCAAGAAATTTTTCTGGTCATTTTGAACCCATGTTTTTTTCCTCGCGGACCCCTGGCCTCAAAAGATGTGCACTGATGAAAACTTTGTGAGACTTCCATGTTGAGAACAAAATGATAGTGTACCATGGCCAAGGGATGCCTACAGACTCAAAATATGAAATAACCATGTGGGAAGACATAGGTGTGCATGACATGGACCGGACTAGGCCCCACAAACTGCAATCACCTCTCCATAATACATGTGGCTTCACACAATCATGTGTCCCAATAGATCCGTGCCACAACCTCCAATCCTATCCAGGATGAGAGATATTGAGACGGGGACATAAGGGGACTGATCATGATTGGACTAAGTCTGGAAGTCCACTACAAAAATCATCCACTATGGTTTACATGGCTTTAACTCTCATCCTTGGGCTTACAATGGTTTTCTCAAAATGAAAACTCTAGGGTACCTCCTGGAGAGGTAACAGTTCCCAAATCTAAATTTGTAGAAGCAATAAGACACTACATTGTCTAATCTGAAAGTAGGGCGGAATAATATACAAAGATCACCATAACTTTAGAGATGTATTTGATTCAGAAATCCAAACCTGTAGACGGAATTAAAAAATACATTGGCTAATCTTAAAGTATGGTGGATTAATATCCAAGCCACTATTGCCAATAAAATTATGCTTAGAGACAGTTCCAATACTAATGCATTCTTATGGAACATAGTGGGGATTGAATTTGTAARTAAGTAGGCATGCATTKTTACATTGTTCAAAGCCCCACAGAGGTTATGCCATTAGAATAGAATGCATACTTGGAAGGATCTAGCCAAGAAGACYAGTTCTTCATAGGCTTCTTAGGCATAACTCTAATGAAATGGTTTTCTGATGAGACACGTTCCAAGTTTCAACTTGAAAGAAACAAATGTATGTAACATTTGTCAGATATGTGTTTGATACAGACRGAAAGGATCGAAATAACAAAACATATCCAGTGCTGGCATATCAAGGGAGATTTTGAAGTCACATTTATTAGAGAGCAGGAAACAACTGTGTGTAACRACTTTCAGATATACACAAAKACTGCCATAGCTYTAAAGATGTATTAAATTCAGAAATCCAAACCTGTAGAAGGAATAAAAATATACATTGGCTAATCTCAAAGTAGGGTGGAATAATATGCAAGCCACTATTGCCGATTAAAATTATTCTTAGAGATAGTTCTGATACTAATGAATTCTTATAGAACACAGGAGGGATTGAATTTGGAAATAAGTAGGCATGCATTGGTACATTGTTCAAAGCCTCACAGAGGTTATACCATTAGAATAGAATGCATACTTGGAAGGATCTAGCCAAGAAGGCCAGTTCTTCATAGGCTTCTTAGGCATATCTCTAATGAAATGGTTTTCTGATGAGGCACATTCTAAGTTTCAACTTGTGAGAAACAACTGTATGTAACATCTGTAAAATATGTGTTTGATACAGACAGGGAAAGAATCGAAATAACAAAACATATCCAGTGCTGGCATATTAAGGGAGATTTCGAAATCATATTTATAAGAGAGCAGGAAACAACTGTATGTAACAACTGTCAGATTTATGTTTGATACAGACGGGAGAAAAATCTCAGTAACAAAACATCTACAGTGCTGGCATATCAAGTGGGAGATTTTGAAATCAGATTGATAAGAGAGCAGAGATGGTGTTTGGAGTTGGAAGGGTGATGAAATTTGAATTCATCGAAAGGAATTAATTGTACCTTCAACTATAGACAAAGAACTAATCCATATAAAGTATCCTGTTAGATGTGAGGCAACTGAGGTTGGTGGCTTGTCCAGCTGATATTGTAAGATTTCCCTACTGAGAAATCTCTTTATGATGGGTTTATGTGTCCAGAAATGTAGCTTTTAGTTTGACCAAATTTGGGGTGTTTTTTTGCTTTCATTAGTTACTGTCTACTAAGGTTTATGCCCATAGCTCGTTTGTATGGGACCTGACTTTTTGAAGGTGGTTTGCACTTAAAATGTGTTGGCTACTTTTTCTGTGTTTCTTCCTTGATTATATATTTCTAATATATTGGGTCAAAATTAGCAAGGTCTGAGAATCTATCTCTCTTTGGATTTGATTTCAAAGGTACATAAATGGTTTGAAAATATTAAGAGCCCGTGTCAAAGTTATTTTGATTTGTAGTTTTCTTCTGAAGTTTTGCCTTAATTAATTTGGATTTTGGCTTTTATTGACAGGTCCTTATGAATCTGACAAATGACAATCCCATTGGTTGTCACCAAGTGGCAGTTTGTGGAGGGCTTGATACAATGGCTTCATTGATTGTTGATCATTACCCTCTTTTTCAATGCCATCTCTTTGCGTCAAGTAAGCACACAGGAAAAGACACCAGCTCAGAATCACCAGCGAATGGATCATGTAGTTTTAATCAGAAGGATGAACCACTGAGCGACCAAGAGTTGGATTTGCTTGTTGTCATATTGGGAGTGCTTGTTAACCTAGTTGAGAAGGATACTGGAAACAGGTACAAGCAATCTTCTTTATTTGATTTTGAGCTTTTATTAGACTTAAAGATATCAGAATATTTAGACTTTTTCTCTATGATACTGGATCTGCCTGGCTTGTGAGCAGGATCCCCGGATCCACCTAGAAATGACCAGGATACCAATCCCTATTCTGGAAGTGTGGAGGATGCACTACAGAAATGTATCTTGCAGCCAAAATGCGGATAGATAACATGGATCCCAACAAAAACTTTTTTTTGAGAAAAAAGGTTAACCACATGTGAGTAAACTGCTACAAGCCTGAAATTCATGTCTCCGATGTCTACATCACCTTTTCTTAACCACAACCAGTTGTCACCTGCCTGTCTGGGGCAGTCATTACTATCAGAATCCACTTTGTTGTCAACTTCCAGGAATCAAAGTTGCGTGCCTGCTGCTCAGATTGCTATCTATCTCACGCCCAGTAAGAGTCATTGGCATTCTTCGTTGTTAACATGCTGCTCTGTCTTAAAGACTTGTCCAGATCTGAAACTTCTGGCAGGAATGACATTACTGCTCCAGGTGTCACCCACTCTTAAGATGTGCAAACATTGGTGGCTGGCCACTCTGATGGTCCCCATGTTAGATTTTCACAGGAATGTTTACTTTTATAGATGCTTGTCTATTCCTGCCAAATTTCCAGCAGATTAATGAACCTATATGCAGCACTTATGTCTTCTGTGATGTTGATTAGCTCTGTTGTTATGTTGTTGTACTACATATTCATTTCCACGTCTTCTTGGTCAATGTTTTTTAAATTAATTTTTTAAAATAACTATAGGCAAATTAAATACATACTTTATTAATTCACTTATTAAATAACTATATGTGGTTTGTGCTTCAACTTATCAAAAGATTGATAAGGCAAATTGAATACAAACATCTTCAGAAGGTATTTGTATTTGTAAGTGATAAGTGGGCCCTTTCCCTTAATAATAAACGATAGACATTTGTATTTAGTTTACCTTATTAGTAAGTGTGAGTATTTAATAAATCACTTATCAAAATGTTTAATAGAAACATCTTAAGGTGGTTTATTCTTCCATTTTTTGTTAGTGGTTTTCTAGTTGAGAGACCTTTTTCTTTCCAAGAAAAACCTCATGGGATCCCATCCTCTTCCCTAGAATATACAGATGGATGGTGGCTCAACTGCTGGCCACAAGAGTGACTGGTAACTGCGAGGGACCCGACTGGATTTGAACCTGTGACCTATGGCCTCCCTGTCAGCAACAAGCCTTGGGAAAATTGTTCAACTGGTTGAGCTAACCATTGGAACTAGTTGAGAGACCTTTTTATGAATCATAAAATATATTTATATTTTTTTATACATGCTTTTTCCTCCATTCTATCCGGATCTTGGCATTTCAAAACTCAGGCAGATCCATATCGGGATCCTAGTAACTTAACTTTTTTCTTGTGATCCACTTTTCTGCTGGTTTTAATTCAAAAAATATCTTTTCCTTTTTTCCTTCAAGCAAGGACAATAGTTGGAAAACATAGAATACTGTTTCTTGCTTATTTCTTTTTCTCTACCCACATTTCCATTCATTAATATGTGACTAGAGGGGGAAGCAATTGGTAAAACTGCACATACACCTTAGAGTGAAATAAGAAAAACCTTATTGCTTATGAGAAATAGAAGAGAAGCGTGTCTTCAATTTGCTGTAATGAACTTAATAATAATATTAATAAATAAATAATAATATAGTAATTAGGTTAATGAAAGGTCGAAGGGAACATACCCATTCACGTTGTGACCAGTCAATGCATACTGTCATGAGGCTCATCGTCATATCGTCATTCATATATCAATCAATTGCTACCCAATTTCTGATACAATTGCAGAAATATCTGTCAATCTCAGTGATAAACAACTTTGTTTATCTCATCTGGTATCAGAGTCAATCTTGGCCAATTTTGTGGGTTAAAAATTAAAATCCCTCAATTGTTCAACCCTACACGTCACCATTGCTGATCCGTACAACTAAATCACACAGCCCATACACAGCAGCAAATCTACTCTTCCATACAACCTGCAAATCCGTACACAGCCTCCCAGTAATTTCAGACAAGCACATTTGACAATTCCGTACGAGTAGCATCCTGTCCGTCCATATGAAACACCTCCAAAAGTTCGTATGGCTTTTCTGTACGCAGTCGCCTGAAATTTCCGGACACTATTAATTTGATTCCTATACCTACAGCTGCCATTTTTAAAAATCCTCATGTGACTTTTTCTTAAAGTCACGTCCACTTGAAAATTTATCTTTAATATTTTTTTTCTTTTATATTGGCTTGTATTTATAAAGTCAATTTTAATAAATTGAACCTTATATACCATGTATAAAAGAAAAAAATTAAGAGAAAAACCAACACCAAGATGGTAAGCAATGAAGAATTACATGCCGATATTATCCCCCTGTCGAGATGAAGTCAATAGTGTACATCACCATCTCGATAACATTGAAAAATGACAATGTATTGTTGTGCAAAATGTTAAGTTTTTACTGTTGTTATTAGGTTAATTACTAGGGGCCGACTTTACAAATACCACTATACAAATACAGTTTGACCAATCCACAAAAGGGGATTTGATCTTATACAAGACCTGACTTGATCAATCCGCAAAAGAGGATTTGATCTATAAAATATTAACTCAAATATAATTAGAATATTCTTCGAAGTTACAATATTTCAACACTCCCCCTTAATGAGAAGCGTATTCTACTGACATGACTCAATACAACGTCATCAATAGGAGAGGGCATCATCATCATCATCATCTAGAACACTGACTGGCACATCTATAAATCATCGGAAGTTTTTCTTATCATCAATATCATCATCGTTTACAGCATGGAGCTGGAGTAATATCATCATCATCATCATTAGCATGAAGCTGAAACAACAACATCAATAGTATGAAGCTGAAACAACAACATCATCAACAACACGAAGCTGGAACAACATCATCAACGGTACGAAGCTGGAACAACATCATCAACGGTACGAAGCTGAAGCAACATCATCATCAACATGTGGCAACAGAATGAGGCAGGTGCATCAACAACAACATTTGTGGTACTCTGACAGACCGTCTTTATCAAACCTTCGGGATCTGCCCAGGAATCATAAGATTCCCTAGGATATAAAATCCTAACAAGCTACCACGTGGTACTCTGACAGACTGTTCTTATCGGACCTTTGGGATCTGCCCAGGAATCATAAGTTTTCCAAGGATATAAAATCCTAACTGAGCTACCACTATTGACCAACGCTGGCATATACATGCACAGGTACTTTGATACACCGTCCTTACCGAACCTTCAGGATCTGCCCAAGGATGATTAGTCCCCTAGCATATAAAATTCTAACCGAGCTACCTGCTGTTGGTCAGGATACCATAGTATTATCAACATCACTCCCCCTTTCAAGGGAGGTCCTTTCGGACAACACCAAGCTTGTCTCGGAAGTACTCAAACTTCACACGAGACAGAGGCTTGGTCAACACATCTAAAACCTGCTCATCTATGCCAACATATTGGAGCTTTACAACTCCCATCTGCACCATATCACAAATGTAGTGATACCGGATCTTTATGTGCTTTGACTTATCATGGAACACTAGGCTCTTTGTTATCTTTATACAACTCTGGTTATCACATAGAATCACGGTGGCTTCCATCTCTAGATCGAATAGACCTGTCAACAACTTTCGAAGCCATATGGCTTCACAACTGGTGGAACATGCTGCAATGTATTCCGCTTTTACCGTGCTGAGAGCAATACTGGATTGCTTCTTGCTTTGCCATGAAGTCATGGCTGACCCCAAACTAAAACAACATCCTGAAGTGCTCTTTTTGTCTGAAGCACTTCCAGCCCAATCTGAATCAGTATAACGATACAGTCTGAAGTCATGATCTCCAATATAACAGAGACCATAATCCAACATACCCTTAAGGTATCTCATCACATGCTTTGCAGCTACAAGGTGAACACGTCTGGGTTCCACTAGATATCGATTCAAGGTGTTCACAACAAAGCATATATCTGGCCTGGTATTCGTCAGATACATCAACGATCCAATAATTTGTCTGTATAGAGTAGCATCAACCAACTCTGACGAAGTATCAACAAGGAGCTTCAAATTCGTTTCCATGGGTGTGTTCATGGATTTACATTCCAACATGTCAAATCTCTTCAGTATTTCAACTGCATACTTCCCTCAGTAAAGTAAGATCTTCTCTGGGCTCTGCCAAACTTAAAGACCTAAGAAGCAATGCATCGGGCCTAGGTCTTTCATTTCAAATTCAGAGGCAAGCTTCTTCTTGCAATCTGTGATGAGCTTTTCTTCTCCTGTCAAGAATAAATCATCCACATATAGTAGCAATATAACTGGCTCATCATTCATAACATTGAAGTAAAGGTTAAGATCAACTTTTCTCTTGGTAAAGCCTAAGCTTGTTAGGAAACTATCAATTTTGCCATACCAAGTTCTAGGAGCTTGCTTCAACTCATACAAAGCTTTCTTCAACTTGCAGACATGAGTCTTTCTATCTTCAACTTCAAACCCTTGTGGTTGTTTTATATACACTTCTTCTTCAATAACACCATTTAAGAAGGTTGTTTTCACGTCCATTTTGTGCAACTTTTACTTAATTTTGGATGCAAGAGCTATGATGGTTCTGATAGAAGTGTAACCGGCTATAGGAGCAAATGTTTCTTCATAGTCAATACCTTCCTTTTGAGAAAATCCACGAGCCACAAATCTTGCCTTATGTTTTTCAATACTTTTGTCTGCCGCATGTTTTATTTTGTATATCTACTTGGAAGATACCACATCTTTGTTCTTTGGTCTGAGAACTACTTCCCATACATCATTCTTCATAATGGAATGATATTCTTCGGTCATGGCGTTCATCCATTCTTTCTTCTGAACGACTTCTTCAAAGCAAGTAGGTTTCTTCTCTACGAGATCACACATCAAGAACATATAGCTGGAGAATGGCTGAGGCTTCTTGCTTTGTCTCATGGTTCCTTCTGGGGCACCATACTTCTCTGCATCCTGGATAATTTCTCTAGCCCAAGCTGGCTTCCTCTTGTGAGAGATCGTCACACGGGGAGCTTCTTGAGATTCTATCATATCATGATCTTCTGGAATCTCATCACCAGTGGTAACTGTAACTTCCTTCACGAGTTTTGCAACTCTGGGAACTACAGGTTCTTCTTCATATACTTCTTCAAGCTGGCATTTCCTTGATCTTTTGAGTGCTGCATCTTCATCAAAGGTTATATCTCTGCTGATCTCAATATGATGGTAACTTGGTCTGTAAATTCTGAAGGCCTTAGAGACCTCACAGTATCCAACAAATATTCCCTTCTTGACTGAAGGATCCAACTTAGTTATCTTTTCTTTCGGAATGTGTACAAATACTGGACAACAAATATTTTGAGATGGCTTACTTCTGGCTTCTTTCCGGTGAACATTTCTTCGGGAGTTTTGAATCCAAGTGCACTATGGGATTATTTGTTTTCGACATATACTGTTGTTCTTGCTGCTTCAGCCCATAAGTGCATTGGAAGATCTTGATCGTGAATCATAGTCTTTACTGCTTCCATAATCGTTCTATTCTTTCTTTTTGCTACACCATTTTGTTGAGGATTATAGGGAGTGGTGAGCTCCCTCTTAAATCGACATCTCTGCAAAAGCTTGCAAATTCATTTGAAGTGTACTCTCCTCCATTGTCTGACCTGAGTATCTTGATTTTCCTCTCGGAGAGGTTTTCTACCAAGGCTTTGAATTCCTTGAACTTTCCAAGTGCTTCATCTTTTGACTTCAAGAAATAAACCCAAGTCTTACGAGAGTAATCATCAATAAAGGATACATAGTATACATACCCACTTAGAGAGGTTGATGGCATGGGACCGCATACGTCTGAGTGGACAAGTTCCAAGATTCCTTTTGCTTTATTGTCGCAAAAGAGGATTTGATCTATAAAATATTAACTCAAATATAATTAGAATATTCTTCGAAGTTACAATATTTCAACACAAAGAAATCGATAGGTTAATAGAAGATAAAAATAAAATGTTCGGGGAGAGAATTGACAAGCTAATGTAGGATTCCGAAAAACAATGTCAAGCCCTAACAAGAATGAGAAATGATGACAGGGATGAAACATCGAAGATACTTCATGAAAATAGTAAAAGGATTGACCAACGAACTAAAAGTGTAGATGCATTATTTGAAATCCTTTAGTCCACCAAAGACGACCACTGAGCCTAGAATCGCCAAACACAAATTATCGGAGATATCAAGATAACATGGATTATCTAAATAAAGTCATAATCGAGATACCTAATATGATGGACTAGATAGTTGAAAGGGTATCATGTGGGGTAATTAAATTGAGGGTTTTTTTGCTATGAACCATCCTACTAATGAATTAGAGAAGATATGAGTGGCATCATTATACTTAGAGGGTGATGTTTACAATTGGTTCACATGGTCGTCAAAGAAAACCACTGGTTTCTCAATTAACTAACAAATGTTCACAGAAGATCTTAAGAGATTTCATGACAATGAAGAAGAGGACACCTATACTAGGTTCACCCATTTAAAGTGAACGATGAAGATGACACATATACCACCAACATCGAGGTACATAACGGGCTTGGTGCTCTTAATTAAATGCCAGTTCCATACCCTCATACATGATAGAATCCAACAGAAACATTTCAATCCTGCCAATCTTGAAATTCTGAAAACTATTGAATTTGCTGAATTTTGAATGGGACCTAAAATTCTACAGTCTCCATATGAAGTTGAATGAGGTTGGAACCACTCTCAAACATCCTGAAACAGTTAATGGTAATGTTAAAAATTTAAGTAAAACGACGAAAATGAAAGTTAAAGGAGAATGTCACTTTTAATTAATAGGGTGGGTGAAATGGAGGGGGTGGGGACCTCTTTAAATAGCGTTACTAGAGGGAAAAATAACTCTCAATTGCACACCAAAACACCTCACAACTCCAACTTGCTTGGGAAAACATGAGCCCAAGTCATTTTTTGTGCATGACATGTGTCCTAAAATTGGGACACGAGTAGGGCATGTGTCGGACTCGAATTTGGAAGGTGTCTTGTGTGCAGGACACGTGCCAAATTCATGTTCGACATGTGCCCACATGAATTCGTGTCCCCATGTAGGATTCGTGACATGGGGGGGGCTAGGGGGCGTGTCATTTTTCATAGCTTAAAACGTCTACAATAAACTTATGCTTGACTTGTGCGACTATCTTTTTGTATTTTTAACACTTTAATAGAAATAAAAACACACCATTTATATTCTTTAACTACTATGACATATGAAATGGCCTACAATATCAAAGGCACACAATTGGACTCAAGTATTTACCTTGGAAACCTATATGGGAAAACTAGTTTTCTATGAAAGACTGTGCCATCTGTCTTGTTATTTAATGGAGATTACAACACATATTACAAAGCTTTCGAAGCTTAGTGTGAACCTTTGGTACGCTATTTTCTTCTATAGTGCTCTACAATATGCTTGTCTCTTTGCTTTGTTCGATCTCCTAGACAATCCTGCTCATACTACAGAACAATCAATGGCTAGTGAAAATGTGAACCTTTTTCCCTCTTGCTATGTTTTTGATAACTAGAATTAGAATTAGGGTTAGGTTCAGGGTTTTGAAACCCTATTGGAACCTCTGTGATGCTTCTAGTAGCTTGTATTGGATTCGTCCTTGTCACTAACATCATTTTAGGTGCATGATAGCTCATTGGAAAGATCTCAATGAGAAGAGGAATTTCCGCTACAACAAAATTTCATCCATCACTAGGCCCAAACAATTGTTAAGGGCCCCAAAAATGTGCCAGAAGTTGATGACCTGAATTTTGACAAATCAACGCCATCTTTGAAATGTCCCAAATTCTAATCTCCCACATCTAGAGCATGAATAGATTCATGTGTACTTATGGTGATATTTGGATCAACCTTTCCCATTATGGGTGGCCTTTAGTTCTCCAAAAGCTTTAGTTTTGAGGGAGATGAGGAAACAATTCCTCAACTTTGTCCTTTTAGTACCATTTGGTCCTGGTTGATAGCCGAGTCTTGAATCCCATCTCTGCCAAAGTTCTTGTTGACTGCGCTTGGCATCCACATATACTTTTGTAGAATTGTGTCGTTTGGTAATTTTTCCTCTGCATTTGGGGCCAAATCTTTAATGTAAGGTAAGACTTGGCCCTCATAATCCTCATCAAGAATGGATGGTTTGTAGGGTTTCAAGATCCCTACATTTACCATCGAGTAAATGCGCATGTAAGGTGGAAGACTACACATATATGGTGGAAGACTGAATTTGTAAGCACTAGTACCTACCTTCTCCAATATTTGAAATTGTCCATATCTTAGGGCACTGGTTTTCTTTCTTTGTCCCTGTAACATTTCCCCACTAAGGTGTAACCAAACTTTGTCCCCTACTTTGAGAGTTTCTCAATCATGTGTTGATCATGTATGGCCTTGTATTTCTCTCAAGACTTCTTTAGTTTTTCTTGAATCAATAAATGTATTTTCCTTATCTTGTCTATGAAGTTTTTTGCCCTTATTTGGTTTCCCTAGCTTCGGGCTGTCCATATATAATCTTCAATGGTGATGGTGTGGAGAACTTAGAGTTTTGTGTATAAACCAAGTTTTCATCTCAAGTCCTTGGATGCTTTTGATTGTAACCTCTCAAAATATGAATGAAAGTCCTACCCTTTTCTACCCATCAGTTTGTGGGTGGAAGGCAATGGAACTCCAAAATACACTATCCGATAGGTAGACAAAGGTAGGACTTTTATTCATTTCTAATACCTTTGTCTTGCATAATGAAGTCCAAAATACACTGAAGAATACAATATCTTTATTAGAAATGATGCTCCTTGTAATCCCAAAGTGCATGAACATCCTTTCAAAGAACAAGCTTGTAACTTCTTTCCCTTTGATCGTCTTATTACAAGCCATCAAAACACACTTCTTACTAAATGTGTCTGCTACCACATACAAGTAGTTATGCTCTTTTTTTGTCCTTGACAAGCCTCCAACAAATTCCATGGATATGCTTTCCCATGGCCTTACAGGGATTGGAAGTGGACTCTATAGTTCTTGCTCCCTATTATTAGGCTGACTAGTACAACATAAAATACATCCTTTGACAAATTTAGCTACTTTTTGCATCTTGGGCCAATAACCATATCTATATAAGTTAGGTACCATCTTCTCGACAACAAAATGATCAACAACCTTGGAGGTGTGAGTCTCCCTTATCAATTGTAGTCTTTCTTCCTTTGGTACACAAAGCTTCCAAATCTTATGGAATTATCCATTTTGGAGATGGTAATCAACATTTGCTTGTTCTTGTTGTCCTTGTAGTGATTGGTACATTCCCTTGAAGTCCTTATCTTCTACATACTCCTTTGTATGCTTTATGGGTAAATGGCTTCTAGAGCTACAGTTTATGGTTTTGGTGGTCTTGATAGAAAATCAACCAACTTGTTGTTTGTGACCTTCTTGTATTTTATCACTAGATGAAATTGTTGCAAAAGTCTCATCCATTTATAATGTTAGTCTTGTTGGAGCTTTCTGTGGGCTTGGAAGTATTGTAGAGGCTAGTGATCAATATTGAGGAGGGTCTCTTTACCCAATAGATAGTGCTTCCGTTTCTTCATTGCTTGAACCAAGGAATAAAGCTTCTTGTCATAGGTAAGGTAGTTCAATATGTTGAACTTATGCTTATATTGAGGGGGGGGGGTGTATCGGTATACGATACATTTTAATTTATTTAACCATTCATCAATCATTCATTAGTCGAGAAAGAATAATCGCATATAAACTCAAATCATAATGCAAAGAGTTTAACATGGAAACCCACTTGGGAGAAAACCATAAACTTATTTTTATAAATGTTTGTAGGCACCAACCTACTGTTACAAAGATTGTAGGCACCAACCTACTGGAGACACCAATCTCCTTAACTGAGCACCAACTCAACAAGATGTGTTGGCATGTTTATAGGAAGAATGTGCTTGTCATTGATGGCAAGAACAACAACGAACCAAACCTCGAGAGCGCAGAAGACGAGAAAGCTCATAAGAGATAGCGGTTTCCAGAAGTGCAGACGAGGTCCAAGAGACGGACTCGCATGAGGAGCAAAGGTCGAGACCCGTGAACACTTAGAAAACCTTCTAAGTTGGAGAGATCAAAAGCTCAGGAGGAAGAGCGACAGTGGCCGTTGGATCACCGATTCAGAGGACCAACAACCATCAGATTGAATTAATGGAAGGATAGGATAAGCGGGGCAAAACGATTGAGAATTCGATCATCTGAATTTTCGTCAACCGTCAGATTGATTTAAGTGGAAGGACAGGATAATCAAGAGTCGTTGATCTAAGATCTTGATCAACATTCGTTTTGGGTCTAAAGATGTGAGGAGATTACGCTCCAGAGAAATCACTTCGAGAGTTTCAGTTTGAGATCTGAAATCCCCGAAGTCCGGAGAGCCGGAGAGTCGGAGTAAACGTCAGTCGTCAGATCATTTTAAAGTGGAAGGACAGGATAAGCTAGAAAAGCAGCATCGCAGAAAGATCAAGCTGTCAATCTAAGAACATGATTGACAAACAACATTTAGTTCGAGTCTAAAAGTTGCAAGGTGGTTATTGTTCGGGGATTCTCACTTTGGAAGAATTGGCGACTTGAAGAGTCGAAATACCCGAAGTCCCGAAGTGAATGAGGATCCACGTCAGCAAGACTACATCAGCAAGGACACGTGGCGCAATCAGACAATGACAAGTGTCAAGTTGATTCGACATTTCAGTTACGTGCAAATCACAAATACGAGTGACACGTGGCAGCTACTAGGCTCATGACACGTCATCAAGTGACGTAAGTAAGTGACGTCATTCCAGGAGTTTTACCACCAACATTTGCCCAAAGTTTCGAAGTCTCGAAGTGGTTTGGGGCTGTCCATCGTTGAGGAGGACAGGTGGCCCGAGATCCACAACTTCAGAAGTTTGTGGATGGGGAGAACGTGAAAATTGTCAAAGACAAATCTTGACCGTTGATTGTCAAGGGGAGTACGTGTCAGCTGATCTGAGATTTTGGAGAAATCTCACTTCAAGGATTTCCACTTGAGACTTGTGAATTTCGAAGTCTGGAGACGCGAAAGGATTGTGACCGTTGATCCGAAAGGGACACGTGTTAGTGGATTGTCAGCTCCGGGAAAAAGCAAAGGAAGGTTGAAAGATTGGAAAGTTGAGATTTCCGAACCCCGAATACCCGAAGGGATTGTGACCGTTGATTCGAGAAGACCACGCTTCGTTAGATTGTGGACTCCGGGTGAAATGCTCCGGGAGCAAGTGGAGTTTGAGAATCAAGACTCCCGAAAGGCGAAATCGATCTCATCCGTTGGTTTGGAGGGCCACATGTCACTTGGTCGTTGAGACTAAGGATCGTGCGTGGACGAAGGTAAGAAGCCAGGAAAAGACAATAGATCAGAGTCGTTGATCGAGGGAATCTGTCAGAGACCGCGAGATCGACGATCACGCCTGATTGCGAGATCAGAAGTTGCTCGTAAGTTAATTTTTTGAGGGCAGGCCGCAATTGAAACCACGATATCGGCGAAGGGGTACGTGGTAGCTGGAGGTAGATTGCGGGGAGAAAAGTGGTTAATCCCAAACCACTGTTGGACGTGCCCGCAATCGTTCGCTTACGTAAGGACGTAGCCCTGGGTCACATGCGACAGGGGGCTAACGAGAAGAGAGCTTGCGCCCGTAATCACGTGGTCATGTGAAGTTAATCGCCCAAGGTCATATTGAAAAATAGGGAGCTAGTGCTCGCTAGACCAAGAACGCGAAGCACCTTTTGAATAGGCGTATCGTCACCGCCAGAGGTCACATGAAGGAAGGGACTTAGAAGCCAAAGAAGCCAAAATAATGACTGGTTGTAACTACCAGAGAAGACGAAGAATTTCGACTGACAAAGAAGCAAAAGATTCTCAAGATAACTGCCAGAGAAGCCAAAGAACCTTGAATAACGGCCAGAGAAGATGAAGAGTAAGCATGATGATCAGGCAGACGACTCGACATGTGAAAGACATGCAAAATAGAGAAGAGATTGAGTATCTCTCGGAGAGTGATGCATGTGGGTAGGATGAGACGTAGTGCGTAATCTGAAGGGGAGATTCGTGGCGCAGTGAAGAGGATGCAGAGGCAGCACATAGCATAAAAGGCAGAAGAGAAGCTGAACATGAGGCGGTGTTGAGCGCAAGAGGAAAAAGAGCAGAGCATAGAAGCTGAACGATGAAGAAGCAGAACAAAGTATAGAAGTTGAAGAAGGCAGAGGAGACATGGAGCTGTAACGGACCATATCAGAGACAGAGTAAGTAAGTAAAATTTTGTAAGATTCATTCAGGGTGGTCGGGTGGTGCTAGGGAGGATTGCAGTCCTCTAAATTCTAGTTGGTGCTAGAGGATATTTTGAGAGTTGATGCTTCCATCTAGTGGGTGCTACAGAAACCTGGGAGTTGGTGCCAGAGAAATCTGAAAGTTGGTGCTCTCTGCAAGTTGTAGCTTGCTATCAGAGGTTGTAGCCTCATATTTGAGTTGGAGCTCAAAGATTGTGATGTACATGAAAGTTAGAGCTTGATTGACATCCTAAGAAGAAGAGGTTTTCACCCTTTATGGGTTTCCTCAGGAAAATCAGTGTCTCTGTGTATTCTGTGTGATTGATCATTGTATATCTATATATGTTAAGTTAGCAGCAACACATTAAATAATAATCTAGAAAGAATAAAAAAAAACAGGAAAAGTTTCAAGCTTATATACATAACTGATTCACCCCCCCCTCTTAGTTATATTTCCAACAAGATGTAGGCACCAACCTACTGTGTTAGTTTTTGTAGCTTAGAAGGTGTCTCAGCTAAGCCTATGTGTCCTAGGCTAGCTGATGGACACATTAGACTACCCATATCAACCTTTATTCATCTTTAGCCTAAGTTAATTCTGTTTGAGTGCTATGTGGGTAGCCTAGTGGGGCGCACCACTTAGGATTGTTGAATGGTGAGTGGGGCCTAGGTCAATCAGGCACACCTCCTTGGAGTGTTGGACGCTGAACTGGGCACACAACCCAAGGCAGTAAGGAGGCTGAAGGAAAGATAAATTGAGGGGATGATGGTGAGAAGGACACACACTCATTCATTTGAGAGAGGAAGAGGGGCGCGTGGCTGAGAGGAGAGAAGGGCAAACTGCTGAGAGAGAGGTCAACTTCTGAGCAAAATTGGACAGCAAGGTACATGCCATACAACTCAAGCAGCATGTTGGCCGTTCTCATGGCCGTACACAACTGAGAAGAGGGGGCGATTTCTAGGCTGTTTCTACAGTGGAGGTGAAGGCCTAGTAGGGGCCGAGTTCAGTAGCCAGAAGGAGGGAAAACTAACCAGGGTTGTACAACAAAGAATAGAGCCGTGCCTGGGCCATATAGTGAGGGATGTACATGCCAAATTATAGCTGGGTTGTACTGCTATTGTGCTGGGCAAAATTGGTTGAGGATGAGAGGCTAACTTCTGTAGAAATTTTTGTAAGAAATTTTTGTTTTTATATTGTTGTAATAATTCTCTCAAAAGCCAAATAAAGCCCCCTCTTTGTTGGTTTTCCCCGCACTGGGGTTTCTAGGGTATTTCTGGTGTTGCCTATTTTCATGTGCTTGGTTTTTGTTAGCTTCTGCTGTGTAATGTTGGTTAAATAACTCAGTTGTAGGTTATTTGCATAATTTCTGAAGTTTATATCAGCTAGATAAATATCTGGGTTAAGTAAATTATTGGCAATAATTTCTGTGCTGAGTTATAGGAAATTAACATACTGGAGACAACAATCTCCTCAACTGAGCACCAACTCAACAAGATGTAGGCACAAACCTAATGGAGACACCATTCTCCTCAACTGAGCACGAACTCAATAAGATGTAGGCACCAACTGTTAGTTTTTATTCATATGTGATATGAGAGATATTCGATATATTATTACAATGATGAGTG
>ML817752.1:18319-32610 GCA_009831015.1 Picea engelmannii | reverse complement strand
TTGAAAATATGGAAATGTAGAAAGGTGAGGAATGATAAAATACACATTCGCCAATTTGAGTCACTCAAATTGGCCAAGAAGTGAACCTTGGGCATGCATTTTAGTGAAGCAAGGGAATTTCGCCAATTTTAGTGACAAAATGCAAAAAATGTTGACTTGGTAGATTCGATGGGATCAATGGAGGTGATTATGGGTTTTGTCAGCAAGTTTGAGCCCTCTCATGTAGATTTGTACCTTGTTTGAGCAATTAATACAAATTCACATTGTTGCATGCATTCTAGCCATAACGGATCATAATACATATGATGACTGTGTTGGAGTATCTCAAGTGACCATGGAGCCTTCATTATAAATGGAGTGCATTTAATGAGGCATTTAGCCAAATCTTGTATTGTAATTTTCTTATCTTTAGTGAATTTTGTAAACCCTTGGATTATGAAGGGTTGTATTTGGAATTTAAGGAATTAGTGTAGTTAGAACTTAGAAGGCCAAAAGCCAAGGATCACAAGCATAGATATTAATTTTTTGAATGAACAAATGGTCTTTGGCTCTTTATTGAGTTGGTTGTAAGGAAATTTTTAGGGGCTAAATTTCACCATTTGGCCAATTTTCCTTTTATCAAAGTATCGCCAAATTTTTTATAGTTGGCATTTTAAGTATTAGTAAGATTTGCCAAGGTTTCTACACTTAGAAGTATATGGGTATTTAAAATTTTCCTTGGCTAGTTTCTACGGGTTTTAGAGACTTGTGCATTGGTCATTGACTGAATAAGTTTGGAGAGATTGTTGTCGAAGTTCTTTGTTGTAATTTTTTTGTGATAACAAACTATGTGTCTAATGCTTGTTTAAATTAATGCATTTGCAAATTGTGGTTTGCTATAAATGCTTTTCCTGAGTGACTTTGATTGTAGGTCTTCTAGGCATTGCATCAGGTTCTCATTTAATAGCAGGGGAAGCTTATGCTATTTGAACATATGAGAAATTGAAATTGTTGAAGATATTTTCTCACAAATTTTTCATAACAGAAGCAAATATACCTAAAAGTTATTTGGGGTAGAATATTAGTTTTCTTATCGAAGAAAAGGAATAGCAATTGTAAACATGAGAGAAATCTAGTGATTTCTGAGATATGTGAGATATTGAATTCTTTTGTGATGCTAAAAACATGTTCTCTACAATGTATTTAAAGAAACAAAGAAAAATGTAATTGGACTCTTAGAATGGAAGAGTTTTATTATTAGATCCATGATGGAGGAGCAACTAGCTAGAGGAAGCATGAAGGATTATGAATTTACCAAGATAGCATTGGGAAACTAGAGGATTAATTTCCAGCTTGTTTTCATCAGATTGAGGGATTCATGAGTAAATTCATGGTTTCATATGGTTCAACAACTTATTTGCTTGGAGTTTCATTGGATTTTGAGGACTTGATATTTTTTGTAGTTTTTTTGCTTTTTAGGAGTCAGTATTTTGGGGCTGGTACATTGCATTGAGTAACATATTCTTGGTCCTTGGGAGCTCATGATTCTTGACCTGAAGCCCTATGTATACATGGGGCACTCCCCATAGTCAACGTTGTAGCCGCCCTCAACCCAACCTCCAACCGCATCTATTAGTTGTGTTCTCTCCCATTGGCCTATATAGATATAGGGGTATGACTATGGCTAAGCTAGTTTCCTTTCCTCGATCCATCACCATCCAATGAGCCCTTTTCTAGCTATATGCAAGGCGTTTTGTGAACTATTATTTTTAGTAGTCAGGTCCATAAGGTTTGCATGCCAAAATAGAGCACAAATGCAGGATCCTTGGAGCTACATGAGTCTAATGAGACCATTTGTAGTGACATGCAAGGTGGTGCTATTTTTAGTAGTGTCAATTTTTATACATGCTATTTACAATAAGTGTTGTCGTAGTTGTGTTCTTGATATTTTGATATTTCTATTTTTTAGGAGGGGGGTCACTACTATTTTTGGCGTGTATTTTTAGTAGGTGGAGGGGCAGTGTCATTTGTAATGTGTAGAGTTGGATTTGTTTTTGGGTTTCTGTTTGGATGGAGGATGTGTGGTTAGATTTCAGTGGTTATCAATGGATTGCAGTTGCATCATATTTGGACATGTGGTAGAAAAATATAGATACATTAGAGTGGTCATAAGTTAGGGTCAATTTATGATGTGGAAGTCATGGCATCGTGCAGGTGGAGCGAGTTGTTTCTACTTCTCCTTACTCTCTTTGAAGGTTTGAGTTGACTAGATTGGCTTGTGTATGCATGTGAGTTGTTATTTTGGGAAAGTTCCAGTTAACTCCAAGACTTGTTCATTTGACTCAATTTTGGAAAAATCATTAGAAACATAGTTCGCATTCCTTGGAGTTGTATGCATAACGGTAATTTGTTTGTTTTGGATAATTGTATGGAGGAAGAGCGAGTTCACATGCTTTAATTCTAATTTGGAACTTGGAGAGGTTGAGTTATGCACGCATGGAGTGCATGGTTTGATGGCTAATTTAGCTAAGGGAGTGAATCACTCAAGGGAGGAACTAGTACACAGGGCTTAGACGAGTTTGTTTGCATTGGATATTGGACTAGTGGTGGAGTAAAGCGCATTATCCTCATAGACTATTATCCACTCGATTATGCTATGCAAATGGTTGGAGAGCACCATTTAGAGTTGCGGACACAAAAACCCTAGCCCCCCCCTTGCCAACGATCGCTCAATCAATCCACAAATCTCCAACACTTGCCCTTTTGAACTTTGAAGTAAGATATCAAAGAGACAAATTGTTTTATACATTTGGGTCTTTGAATTTTTGAGGTTTTTTTTTTGTGTGCAATCATGTGATAGTGTTGGTGTTGTTATTTTCATGCCTTTGTTTTGAATCTCTCTTTCACTCAAAGCACATATTCTATTTGACTCGCTTCCTTTTTTGTTGCTGAAATTTAATTAAGGAACTAATCCCATTTTCTACACTATTAACCTAGTGTGTTGATTTGTTTCCAATGTTGATGTTTTTAGTAGCATCGTACAAGTACTTCCACATTGACTTGTGTCTAGCACGTAGGATGTTGGACTACAATTGCCGTTAGACCAAAACCCGCAGGCGTCTTTGCCACAATCGTCGGAGTTAGGATCCATGAGAGGGGGTTAACCCATTTCACAAAACTCGTAGGAAGCACTGAATGGAGTGTCCAACAATCTCCCCCCGCAGTGCGTGTTGGGTGAGTTTTGAACTCGAGACCCGTCACTCTGAAACCATTTGTTGGACTACGATTGTCGTTAGACCAAAACCCACAGGCATTAGTCTCTGCCACAATCGTCGGAGTTAGGATCCACGAGAGGGGGTTAACCCATGTTGTAAAACTTGCAGGAAGCGCTAAATCGAGTGTCCAACATGGGAGTCGTCCTAAACGCGTCTCAGAATCTTAGGAGGTTCACTTTATGTAAGTGAATGTAATTTTGTAATAAAGTGAGTTTAATTAATTAAATGCCTAAGTATTTGGCATTAGTAACTAAATTAAGTCCTAGCCGTTAGATCTAAAGTGAACGTGAGATTAGATCTTAACCGTTGATCACTTTAGGATATCTAGGGTTTTGGACTTAGGGTAAACTCAAGGTTATAAAAAACAACCTATGTGAGAGGATGAAACACGGTGATGGTACACAAAGAGTGAGTGAGCATTCAGGTGTGCAGGGGAAGGGGTCGAGGAAAGGGTGCAAGGGGGCAGCAAGGGAAGTAGCAACCGCAAGACCTTGAACCTCTTTCCTGTCTGGTTCTCCACAAGAGCTTTGAACTTTTCGAACCTCTTGAAGACCTCACTCTTTCCCTTCAAGAAATAGATCCAGGTCTTCCTCGAGTGGTCATCTATGAATGTGAGGTAGTACTCACAACCACTCAAGGACGCACGAGCCATAGGCCCACACACATCAATGTGTACTAAATCCAGTATACCAGTTGACCTGCTGTCATTACTGGGGAAAACAACCTTGGTAAACTTACCAAGCGCACACCCTCTTCACACATCCTGATGCTCTAAGCTGAACTGTGGCACTCCTGTCACGACTCACAACCTCTCTCAGCCCTCCAAGAGCCACATGATGAAGGTGAGGCATCCTCCGATGCCATAACTCACATAACTGACTGTTGTTGTTGCTACTCGCTGCTAAAGCATGCATGGGATGAAAAAGAAATCTGTATAGTTTACCATCCCTCACTCCAATCACCTACCCTGAGGTGAGACGATACCCCTTAGGGTGTATGAGGACCTCTGTCCCTCTTAAGGACACCTCAAGACCCCTGTCGTGGAGGGTGGAAATTGATATCAGATTCTTCTTCAACCCAGGGACATATAACACATCCCTGAACAAAATGGGTGGCACATTCTCCCTCTGAAAAGTAACTGTGCCACGCCCAACAACCCTGACTATGGTGTCATCACCAAGAGCAATCTCCATCCTGACCTCGAGATCTCTAAGATCAGTGAAGTGCTCTCTCATACCTGTCATGTGGCTCGAAGCTCCACTGTCTATATACCAAATGTTGGGTGTCGTCTCAACTGAAGTGCAACAAATAAAGAAAGCACACTCCCTCTCAAACTGTGCCTGAAACTCTCCCAAGTAGGCATGACCTCCTGGGCAACAATGCCTCGTACAAATGAACCCCAAGGTTTGGAAAAGCTGTTTAAAGTTGTCCTCACCATAAAGTCCGGATCCACAATCTCTCTGACCGCTGCTAACTCATCTTTGTTTTGAGTGAATTTGCCAAGGTATGAACTGACTAACTCTGACTTGAGCATTTGAATACCCCTAAGCTTCTCCTGCGGAACCATCTTCCGGCTTTGATTTGGACTCTAGTAAAGCTTGCACAGTGAGGCCCACATCTCAAAGGCATAGTCTTTCCCAGTCAAATGGGGTATGACATGGTCTCTCACCGCATCACAAATAGTCCCCTTTGCCTTGTTGTTCCTCTCTCTGAACTCTGCCACCAACACAGGAGTAGTGATAGGAGGAACAACAATGGGAGCCTGAGCTCTATCCCATAGTTCAAGATCCTCCAAGACAAAGATAAGCCTGGTCTTCCAAGGGGACCAGTTGCTAGCTCCAGCTAGTCTGTGCTCTGCCCTCATCTGAGACACCGACATGGCTGTTCATTGAAACTCAAACTGATGCTAAACTGCAAAATAAATCAGCCTCAACACTTGACACACAAGCGTGAAATAAAGCTGTCCAAAACTGTCCAAAATTTTGCGAACTTTATGCCAGAAAATCAGCCAACTCTTAGCCACCAAGGCTTTGATACCATTTAGATTTTTGAGGAACTAGAAGGCTGCCCAACAGGTCTATCTTTGACCGCTTGTTGGGCTCTAAGTTTACTCAATCAAATCTGTCCTTGCTGCTGTTTTAGGACAACAAACAGGTCTGAAATTTAATGCCAAGAAAACTGCCTTCAAACTGATGGTTATATGCTCTTTTAAGGTGCCCTTGCAAGTGTTTTAGTCACTGAATGTTAGCACATGCAAACCTTAAAACATATAACACTCCTCTAGGATCTTTACAAGCTCCTACTGCTGATTTAAACACTAAGCATACATGAAATTTGAACACAAGTATTTTTGGTCAGCATGACCCTGGATAAAACCCCCTCGGGGAAAACCAATTTAGAATGAAAGYGYATATATGTTATGTCTCAAGCATGGAAAACAASAAGTAAGCAAATACAATGYAACTTGTACAAATAKCAAGCTCCTCTCAAGCTTTGCTAGAAGGTTCCAAGAAGGATGAGCTCAAACAAGTGCACCCCCCTTCCTTTGTTGCCTCTTCCACTRAATTGAAGTGCCCTTGATCTTCTCTTGGATGTTTGAGAAACCCTTGCATGCAAATCTCTGTTTGTATGCTGTCTCAAACCTCCACCAATCAGATCTGCAAAAGCTCAATAACTGCYAGTGCCTGCTAAGCTTGYGCCCTCCTCCAAGCAAGAACTGTCACCACAAAATAAACAGGCCCTAAGCCTCCTTGCGCCCAACATGAAAGATGGCACCCAAGCTCTCCTCTCCCAATGCTTCCATTCTCATCTTCTYGCTCCTCTCCAAACTCTCCAAGTGAACAAATGAAGGAATGAGCCTCCTTTTTTCCTATGCGCCCCTCTTAAGGAATCATAAGGAAACCTRAAAGATCAATGGCTAGGATCACTCCAAGCCATATCTAATCCATGGTTGAGATCTCTAAAAAAGAATTTCAACTCAAAACCCAGTTTAGGTTAAGTTTCCATAGTCTACTTTATGTCCCTCAATTCACCCACAAAGTGAATTAATAGTCACTTTTCACTTAAGTGACAAATTTCACCCTTTTGACTTAGAAAAATGTCAAAGTGAAATTAGACATAAAGTATAAGGCACAATAGGTCAAATATTTTCCTCTTGTGGTTAGAGACCCACAACCACAAGGGGACCACTTCCCAAGGTACACCAAAACTCAACATTTTATTGCTACACAATGCTCCTGCCTCAACTCTGCTATGAACTGACTCAAGGTGTTCATTGCAAAACATATATCTGGTCAGTGTTGGACAAATACATGAAATAACATATCATATGCCTATACAACGTGGGATCCACCAACTCTGAATATGAAGCTGTCACCTTCTTTAGATTCATGATTGTGGTTGTGGCCATAGGGTTGTAGTCGTCCATTCAAAACTACTTCATGATCTCCACTGCATATTTACCCTACCTAAGGAAAATCTCCCCTAGTCTTTGCCAAACCTTCAAACTCAAAAAACAATGCATCACGCTGATGTTTATCATCTCAAACTAAGCTTCTATGTCTGCTTTGCACCCTGTAATAAGCTTCTTTGCACCTGTAAGAAATAAGTCATCTACATATAGCAGCAAAACAAGCAGATTAGTCCCAACAAATATATAATATAAATTAGGATTTGCATTAGGATTTGCTTCACTTTTGTGGAACCACATACTTTGCAAATATCCATCTATCCTAGAATACCATGCTCTCAGTGCGTGATAGATTCCAAAGAATGCCTTCTTAAGCCTGCAAACACAAGACTCTTTCCCATTTACTTCAAAGACCTGAGGCTGCTTTATGTACACTTCTTTCTTAATGACCCCATTGAGGAAAACTCTCTTTACATCCATCTGACGTATCCTCAATCCCATAAATGAAACTAAGGACATTGTTATCGCACAAGTTGTAGGTTGGGAAAAGCCCGACCCAACCACCAATTGGCGACAACTAGGAGGATACCTACCCGCTGTTGCTTTAGGCAGGTGCCCCCGTCACTTTAGAGGTGAGGTAGTGACCTCAAGGGGGGAATCTCGGTGACCCTAGGGGTGAATGAGATGGAAAAGGATGAAGATGAAAAGGATGACCCTAAAGGTCAATTCTAAGTGGTACAAAGATCTTGGGAAAGAGTCTTGGGAAGGTTCAAGGGTTGCCAAATGTGTTGAGTGACCTCCCGATAGTGAAGTACCTGCCCGAGACACAAGAAAACCAAGCATATGATGCAATATAACCAATTGGACAAGCAAGTTAAGCTTGATGTCCCTAATAGCAGCTGTTAGTAACAATATATATCAGCAATGAAAAGGCACACTAAGCTGCTAAATAAGTGCTAGAAATCAAGTGAAAGATGCAAGAGATAGACTAGGTAAGCACTCGTAAAACTCAAGATTTAAAGACCAAGATACTAGCATGAAAAGATAAGACTGTTGTAAACATTTTCTGCAGCAATATATATCAGCCTTATGGCTGTAACAATTAACTTATTACAGCAAGAAAATCAACCACTAAAACTCCTCCAAACTTTGCCTAAAAATGCGCTAGGCCAAGTAGTATAAGTGTGCAAAATTTGGGCAAATTTCAACGGTTGATTAAAGAGTTATTCAAGTTATTAAATTAGGGTTTCTTCAGCCCTAATGGCTGAAGATGCAATTTTGTAACAGCAGCAAGAACTACCCCTTTAGAGGGGATGCCCTAGTGGCTGAGAGGTGCTCTAAGCCCAAGGAACACAACCCAAGTTGCAAAAAGTTAGTACGACAAAAAATCACGTTTCCCAATCCAATATTTTGTTTCTCCATTGGAAGAATACTTCAGATTAGTGCCTTTAAAATTGGGTGATGGAGTCTTTAAAGCATAAGCTAGATCAACAACAACCCTAGGGGTGTAAACCCTCTTACTCCCTAGGGTATGCCAACCAAACTTAGGGTAAATCTAGGTGGGTATACACACTCGTATTCCTCCTAGCAACCCTTGCAAAAAAGAAAGACTTAAAACCTTTAACAAAGAGATGAAGCAACGATGGAGGGTGTATCTAGCATACTCCTCCCTAGGGTTTCCACCAACAATAACCAAAGTAAGCAAGAAAATAATAGCATATGCAGATTTTTCCTTACCTAATCCAAGAAAATGAGAGAACCCTAGTTACCATGAACATTCATCCAAGATTCAAGAGAGCAAGCCTTTAGGGGGTGCACACCACTACTCATCCATTCACTAAAAGACATTCCGCAAGAGAAAACACCAAAATCACCAAGGGTAGCGAAAATTTCAGCCCAATACTTCTCACAATGGGAGAGTTATGTTATGAAATGAGATCTTATGATCTCTATTTATACAAAATGTCTCCAAAATAGTTTGTCCACATAATATTAGGGTAAACCACAAGACTAGAGGTCAACAACCCTAATCTTGCCCCTTTTACAAAATAATATTAAACAATTCTCTTAAAAATTTCTTTTACACAAAAAGAAACCCTAATTTAAAGTGGTGTCACCCCTTTAGGGGACGTTTTGGCACTAGGAGCAAGTCGTTAGTGTTGGAGGAGTATAGTTAGGGTTCCCAAAGCCACATGTCAAGCATCCAAGTCATTTTCTTCATGGTCAAAACCTAACTCTCCTCAAAACGTCCATGTGCCAGTGAGTGGTAAGCTCACCAGCAAACCCTAGCCCCCCTAGGTGATGTCATGGTCCTAAAGATGACGTTTTGCCTCTCCTAGGCAAACTGTTTGGCATGTAGGGGCTAGGTTATGTCGTCCAAGTCATCTTCTAGGCCTCCAAAGTTTCATCTCTCTCATTCGACATGCGGGCCCTTGGCATCCACCTGTGGGCTTCAAGCCCCATGGAAGCCCAAGCTAGGCTTGTTCCTTCAAAACTGTCCACTAACTAGGTCCTGCAAAGACAAACAATTACGCCCTCCAGGGATCTCAAGTCAAAACATCATGATAAGTAAATCAAGTCATTAAATGAGCCACCTAAGCATGTGCATCAAAGATTACCCTGTCAAACAATTAAGTGTTCAAAGACATTATGCGACTTTCCAAGCTGGAGGGTTGACGAGGTGTCCTATTGGGTAGATCTTTCCCTAGGTCAAGGAGTGTTTCCAAGGGATCCCTCTCTAAGCCATGTAAAGTGGATGAAGTTGTTAAGGGTCAAGACTCAATGGGCATGGGGTTCATGACATACTAGGGGTTGTGGTGTCTCATTCATGGGAGCCTTTGTAGAGGGTGTGTGGCACCTGCAATGCAATTTTTCCAAGCCCATCGTTTTGCCATTCTCTGTTTCTTTCATAATTTAAGGACAAGTTGAAGGCCAGTGTCCTGGCGTGGTGTCTAGATAATGACAATGTCACTCACAAATACCTAGTGGAAATGAGAAGGCTGACTCGTGATGAGACCCCCTTTCTCTCAGCCATGCAACTGAGAGCCATTACCCTGGTTTGGTGACCAGATGATAGTAATGTCATACCACTAAATATCCATGATCATGATAGGCCGGCTCGTGATGAAACCTCCTATCCTCCAACTAACCCTTTAAGCATTCATATGTGAGTCCCCTTTTTCTTACAGATAAGCGTTTCATTTCTTTCTCGGGGGATCCCTGCGCGAAGCATCTGGAAGGTTTATACATAGGGTTTTATATTTTACCCAACAACAATCCCTCTCGGCCTTCAATCCCTTCTTCCCATAGAATGAGGGACAATCCCTTCTCAGGTCAATACACCCTAAAATCCCAAGAGATAAGGAAACGTGGGGAAATAGTGATGGAAAGTGGTAAGTATGGTCAGGAACGGTACGATGGCTCTTCAAGGGAGTTCCTAGTAGTAAACCCATTCCCAAGGAAGACCACATACTAGGGCACAATGTCAACCACCAAGGTGAAACAAGGCAAAAGGCATAATGTCCAAGCATATGTCATGAAATCTAAAGCAATCTAAGATACAACATACTCAAATGCCTCAAATATTGAAATGACACTCACCATAATACTTGCCTTGTACCTCATGGAGTTAGGCCATTGCCTCTCGGAAGCCAATCGGTGTAGTCGATGCCATTTGAAAATCTACGATCTCTGTGGTGGTGAGAAGGGTCTCCATCTGTTCAAAAGGATACTACCATTCATGTAGTCTCTCGGCACTCCATATCTGCAACCTGAGGGCCTCGAGACATAATCTCCTTAGTTATCCCACAAAATGGAGATAACAGACATAACTGCTTTAATGGAAGTGTACCTAGTGATTGGAGCAAATGTCTCCCCATAGTAGACTCCCTCTTTCAAGGAGAACCCTCTTGCCACGAACCTCACCTTGAACTTGTCAATGTTGCCTTTTGTTGCATGCTTGATCTTGTAGAGTTGCGTGGAACTCACTACTGATTTCCCTTTTGGTCTTGGCACTATGTCCCAAACCTCATTCTTCATGATGGAGGTGTACTCCACCATGGCATCCCGCCATACCTACTGGTCTGCTACCTCCTGAAAGCTGAAAGGCTCAAAATCTATGATATTGCTTATCAATGCCATGTGGTTTGGAAATCAGAGGTTTGTTCTCTTTAAATGCGCTCTTAGGAGTCTCAAAATGCTCCAGAGCATCCCTTAATGTGTGAGTGAACCATCAAGGTCTCTTAATAGAACTGGAAGGAGTCGATGTCTCCCCTTCTTTTGAAGGTTGTTTCCCTGCACTGGAAGTCACTTGTGACCTTGGCTTAACCTTCAAAGCTTCTTACTCCTCGTCCTCTCTCACTAGAATAGGCTCATGGGACTTCATGAATGCAAAGTCCTCCTCAAGCTTTACATCCTTCCTCTCTATTATCTTCCTCTGCTTTGGAATATAGACCTTGTAAGCCTCTAAAGTCTCACTGTAACCTACAAATAAACCCTTCTTGCTAGAGTGATCCAACTTGGTCTTCTTCTTCATTGGTACTTTGATATAAACTGGACATCCAAAGATGCAGAAATGACTCACCTCGGGCTTCATACCAATGAATGCTTCCTCTGGTATTTTGTCCTCCAAGATTTTGTGAGGACACCTTTCTAGATGTAGACTACTGTGTTGCATGAATCATGGCCATACCAATGTCTATGATGGATCGATCCTTCCGTTTTGTAACCCCATTCTAGTGTGGCTTGTATGGAACAATTAGTTCCCTCATGATCCTTGCCTCCTTGCAGAAACCCTTGAACTCCTTGGAGGTATACTCACCCCCATTGTACGATCTCAAGACTTTGATCTTCTTCCCTGTCTGGTTTTCAACTAGAGCTTTGAACTCTCGAAAACTTCTAAAGACCTCATCCTTGGTTTTTAAGAAGTAGATCCAAGTCTCGTGAGAGAAGCCATTAATAAAGGAAACAAATACATGCTTCCTAAAATTGATGCTACTGACATTGGCCCACAAACATTCGAATGCACTAGGTCTAAAATCTCCTTAGACCTATGCTAGCTGCTTGAGAAAGCAGCCTTGGCATGCTTGCAAAGCGTGCACCCTCTGCATACACTCCACTGTTCATTGTCGAATTTTAGAACCCTTAGAATAGGCACCATCTTGTCATGCATGTACCCCATCCTCTTATGCCACAACTCTCACAAGTTGTCTCTGTTATGAACTAGGATTCAAACATGTTCACCCTGCAACCTGTAAAGACTACTTTCTCTAACCCCTATTACTTGAGTTGTATTTGGGCTAGATTCCTTTGACTTGATGAGGACTTGTTGGTTCTTAAACTCCATAGGATAGCCCCGATCCTCCATGACCGAAATTGAAAGTGAATTCTTCTTGAGACCTAGAACAAACAAAACATCATCAAAGTCTAAAGAGTTATATGAGTGGAGTTGGAAGGGAATGATACGAACACTTGCTACTAGGCACTTGGCATCATCACCAATCTCACCATGAACCCATCAATCCTATTCTATTAGACTAGGAAACAATTGTTCGGCTTATGTCATATGATGAGATGCCCCATTGTCCACATACCATGCATTTTGCAAAATTGTGCCGGTAGAAAGGCAAGATGCCATTGAGAAATCTTTCTCAAACTTCGTAGCAAACTCATTCATCCGAGTTTTCGCAAATGTTGCTACTTGCTTCTGTTGTTGCTTACTTTTTCCCTTCTTCTTATCTGGACATTCTGATACATAATGCCCGTGCTTATGACAAATGAAACATTTGATTTTACTCAAGTCCTTCTTCCCCGACTGTGAGGGTGACTCATTTTTTCCCTTACGCTTACTAGGTCCTTTACCTTAGCCTTTATTTGTCTGTCTAAACAAGGTTAGGTTTGTGTCACCATCCTTTTTGTTGGATTTTGTCACTCCATCCAAGTCTGCTCTTAGATACAGTCATCCCACAACCCTTCAAAGTTAGGAAGGTTCTCACGAGCACAAATACCTTTGACAAATGGTTCACATGTAGTTGGGTATCCATTCAGTGCCAAGTTCACTAGCTCTGCTTTTGCAATCTTCTCCCCAACTGCTACAAGTTGATCATGAATCTAGGTGACCTCCATAAGGTAACTCGTAATTGAATCTAATCTGGTCATCTCTATGGCTTTGAGTTTGTTCCGCAATATCATCTCCTTGTTTATGTTTTCACTCTGGTAGAGGCTAACCAGGGCATCAAACATTTCCTTTGTCGTGTTCTTCTCAAATGGGTGAGAAATCAAGTGATCCTTAAGTGCATCCATAATCCTCTGCATGGCCTTCACTTCCTCCTCCATGTGAATAGCCAATTGTTGTGGATTTGTAGGCAAAGGCACAACATCCTTGATGATATCCCAAAGATCATTTTCTTGCAATAAGAGTGTAACTCTAACTTTCCAAGACAAGAAATTTGAGGTGCCTGTTATCGCGCAATCTGTAGTTGCCCAAAGCCCAAGACAAGTAAAGGAGTTTGGCGTAACAAACCGGATATCCTATCACTGTCACCTTAATAGGAAATCCCCACTTTTTAGGGATAGGCATGGTCTATCCCAGGGGAGGCATCCTCAGTAACCTAAAGGGTTGGAAAATTAGGGTTATGGTCAGGATATTTTCCACCCTCTCATTGGTTACCAAAGTCACTAAGTCTGTGTCTAAAAGATGAGGTTAATGAAGTGCTTGATGTACCTGCCCGAAACAAGACAATTTAGCATGCATATACAATAATTCCAAGTACAAATATGATATTAACACCTCAATAGACAATGGATAGTGAAACTAAGTGCTAGCTGATATAAAATTGTAGCAGTTAATAAGTTTACAATAACAATTAATAAATTTCAATGGCTGCAATAAAAGCTTTTCAGAATTGCTTGAAAAGACAACGAAAAGATAGCATTTACAAAGCAGAATGATAATCAAATGTCATAAGCAACTTCTGAAGTGTTTAGTCAGCATTCAAAGTCAATTATGCAGAAAATTTGCTGCAGTTAGATGGCTCTAGCAAACATTTATAACAGCAGCAAGAAAGTTAGCGATCTAGGCTAAATTAGTGTTAGATTTAATTAGTAATAGCTTAAGAGAATAGTGTTTGAGTGTTTGATCAACTTTCCAACAAAAGAGAGACAAAAGACTAGTGCCTTTAGGGTTTATGGAGTCAATTATATCAGCACATTAACTTGTAGAGACAACAATGATTATACTTGTCTAAAAGATAACAAGGTGGAAGCTTGAGAAGTAGTACCTTAAGTTCTCAAGCACCAAGTCTCAAAGAGAAGGTTTAACTAGGGTGTAAGTACTTCTAGGCCCTAGTGATTTCTCCTATCCTTAGACTCTTGAAAAATATTTAATGCTATAGGAACTAGACAAAGCTTCTAAAGTGCTAGGGCTCTAGAAGTTTGTCTAGACAAGATCTTCTTAAGCAAAACTAGCAAAATAAAGAGCAAGAAAGAAGCACCTTATGTTTTTTTACTCCTAGGGTTTCAAGCAAGCAATTTCATAATCTTACATATGAACAAGTAAACATACCATAGACATTTATCATGAAATGAAAATTGCAGATTTACTTACTTCACCAAGAATAATCAAGCACAAA
>ML817751.1:64205-74367 GCA_009831015.1 Picea engelmannii | reverse complement strand
ATTACTAATATAATATGCCCCAATTAAGGGGTAATGAGCCAATATTAGCGCTTAACACATATATTTAAAAATAACTAAGTTACAATGAGCTTCTAAAAGATATTTAAAAATAATCAAATTGAAATCACTTTCTACTTCTTTCAAATTAACAAGGCTGCATGGCAGTGGAGTCCCTGCCAGGTTGGGATGGGAGTAAACGCGACCTAGTACAGACATGTGGCTAGAAAGTTGAAATACACTGAAATAATTTTATACATAGGAAATATGTACTTTTGTAATGGATCGTGGGTTGTCGGGCTAGCGATATACAAAAAACATAGACAGTTTTGCGATACAAAAATTGGGCCTCTGATGTTCTATGCCATACAGAAATGGAGGAGTGGAGTTGCGGACTGTAGAAATTCATCACAAATAAAAAAATTATACATACGAAATATGTACTTGTATAAAGTAGATATTTAGTTTTATACATACGAAATTTCTACTTTTATAAAGTATGGGGAAGAGATTTTATAGAGGATGCAGGGAGCCCTCATTGCATACTTAGCCAATTTTTGGATCGCCGGTTCTCAGGCTGGCGGGTTCAAAATTGGGCCTCTGATGTTCCGTGGCCTACAAATAGCAGCGATAGTTCCGCGATATACAAAATGACAGGCAAAGTTTAGTTTTCTTTAAAACTAAGTCTTTTCTTGGGCATAAAGATATAGCATTGCCGAATTAGTTTTCTTTTCACACGTTTTATAGAGCATGCAGGGAGCGGTCATTCCATACTTCGCCAGTTTTTGGATTGCAGGCATTGTCAAATCAGTTTTCTTTGTAATTTATCAAAAATTAATAATGTATGTTACATGTTTTTGGAAATTGGCGGGTTCAAAATTGAGTCTCTGATGTTCCGTGGCCTACAAATAGCACCGAGAGTTCCGCAATATACAAAATGACAGGTGGAGTTGCGGACTATAGAAATTTACAAAAAATTAATGTTTGTTATACAATAGAATAGTAATAACGTTTTCCCGAATTAGCTTGCTTTAAAACTAAGGATTTTCTTGGACAAAAAGATATAGCATTGCCGAATTAGTTTTCTTTGTTCACATTTTATAGAGCATGCAGGGAGGGGTCATTCCATACTTCGCCAGTTTTTGCATCGCGCGTTCTCGGGCTGGTGGTTTCAAAAATGGGTATCTGTTGTTTCGTGCCCTACAAACAACATCGAGAGTTCCGCAATATACAAATTGAGAAGCGACATTGCGAACTATACAATACAAACTTATTATAAAATAAATAATGTGTGTTACATATCTCTGGAAATTACATCAACAGTTAAAACATCAATGTCATTGAAGACCAAAAAATTAGCATACAATAGAAGACAAGAAATGTAGCATATCCGAATTAGTTTTATTTGGAACAAACAAGAAAGGTTCATGGAAACCCAAAATTTAGTATACAATAAGGGCATTGCCGAATCGGTTTTCTTTGGAATTTATCAAAAATTAATAATGTATGTTACATGTTTCTCGAAATTTAAATGCATTTGTCATATAGACTGAGATTGGGGCTCCCACGGACCATAAAAATAAATAAGTACAAGAATTAGGAACATTGAAAGAAGTGTGCGACGGTAGAGAGGAAGACCTAAAAAGAAGAAATTGGAAGTTAAGAGTGTTTGGTTACAGTTTTCTATTGAAAGAGGACATAAGTGGATTGATAAATAAGAGAAGATGACAACATAGACTTAAATTGGATTGATAAACAAAACAAGATGGCAGTATAAACTTACTATGAAGCCAATGTGCTTTTGTTGATATCGTCGATGGGCATTATAGTCTTGTTGACCGGTTCTTGCCCTTCTTGGACGAGGTCGTCCATTCTCTCTTGGAACCATTCTTTGAAGTATATTTTCATGGGGGCTGTGTTGGTTTCATCCCAGATTTCTATGTCGTAAAGGTCGTTTTCTAATTTCCTTAGATCCATTGAAATACTATGCAGAGTCTGTTCAATTTCTTCATTGTGTGAGGCATAGTCCAGTACCCAATGCTCGTGCTCATCTAGACGATGTTCAAGTATGTTGTAAAACTTTTCGAAAGACGACCCCTTTAAAATATCAACTTGTTCCTTGAAGGCTTCTTTGGTGACTGACAAGGACTTGAGAATTAAGTTAGGATCTTGAACCTCGTCGGTAGTTCCAACTAAGTATAGCTAGAGTAGGCTTGTGAATAAATATTCCTTTTCTGATATGACTTGTTTACATGACTTGACAATGAGTTGCAGGTTGTCAACTTTCTTTTTCCAGCATGCTTTTACTTTTTTGGTGCGCTTTGGCGAGGGGAGTTTCTCCTGTCTTCTTTTCAGTTCTGATGTGTTGTCGGCATATTTGGAAAAAGGGGCCAGTACCTGATCACAAAAAAACTGTTCATTTTTAAAATTCGTCTCCAATTGTTCCAACAAATCATTGTCCTTATTTCCAAAGGAAACTAAATTTTGCGATGTTTCCCAGACTTCAGTAACTACCTGCATTCTTTTGTTGGTGTTATTCTCTACAAGGGCTCTAGAGCATGCAAGGAGGGTAGAGGATACTTTCATCCTCGCTGCAGTGGTATCAGGCACGATTTTTGCCAAAGGACTGGAAAATTCTGGAGTTGCAAGGAAAGCGTGCTCAAATTCATTAAGGCGTCGTTTCATATTGGCATTTTTTGTCTCAATTTCTCGAATGGAATCACAAAGAATTTCACCAGTTCCCTGGTGAAATTGGCATATTTGGGACGACGACATTTCGCTAAAGTTAATCTCTGCGCAAGATTTTCCTTTCCTATTTGTTACATCTCTCTTTTCAATGACAAGACTTTTAGATTGGCTGTCAAAAATAGCGCTCTAGATTACGAAGGATTCATCTATGTCAAAAAATTCGGTGTCCGATATTTCCACCATGAACGACCCAATTTTCTTCATGTTCTCAGCTTCAATTTCAAGTTGGAGTTTTCCACTTTCAATTTGGGGTTCCTCTGCCTACCCTTCATTGTTTTTTCTCTTCTTCGTCAGTGGAATTTTTTGAGAACTATCAATATTTATGCGAGGAGGGTTCTTATATCCTCCTCCGTTTGAATATTTATGGGTTTCTTTCTTACTAGGGTGGACCATCAAAGTGAATCTCCATGATGTTGTGCTCTTGGGAGTGTTGGCGGGGGACTGGGTACTCTTCTCACCAGATAATTTTCCATGTTGTCTATACAATTCAGTGGCACTTTGCAATATCTTTGCGTAGCAATCGGAAGAACCAGGATTGTTGTCAACAATGTTCTTGTCTTGGGTCAGGTGTGTATGGATAAAAGAGGTGTTAAAGCCAACACCCAGTAAATTTTCTCAAAAAATTCCATTAGGGTCGATCCCTTTTAGCCTTTCATCATACGTTAGGTTCAATTTCTTGAAATGGGTGGAAAACTCGTCAATCTTGTTGATGTTTCTACACACGAAGTCTCTAACTTTCTAGGGAAGAGGAATGAGCTGTTTTGTTTTGTTTTTTTTGTCATGGAAAAAATGCAACTAGTGATTGTATTTCCTTGCTATTTTTGCAACAAATATCTTGTTGGTGATGTGGCATGGAAGGAAGGCAAGATTTTCCTTAGATCCAAAGACCATGAGGACACTGTGATTTTCCTCTTGCTCAAGTGTTCCCTTCCTTTTCAAAAACTTGGTTGCCTGGCTAGACATCCGCGGAGCATCCTTTCCTAACAATAAATCTTTGAAAACTAAGAAAAATCCATTAAAAACTTCATAAAAAAAATGGGAGGCCTTGTGTCTCCACAGTGCCTCGTGCCAGAATGTTACTGGGTCGAATCCACAGTTTATTTTATTGGAAAGAGAAAGTTTTGGAAATGGACAACAATACACAATTCCGAAAATCAAGTAGGATGACATATAAAATTGATTCGATTCTTTGAATCGTGACAATTGGGAGTAGAGCTCAATCGAAATTAGCTTCCCCCAATTGAAAATGTATTTTTCCTTAACTGTGAAATACAAAATATAAATAATTATATGGGAAAATGCTTGTTGTGGATGCCTGTCCTGTTATTCTTGTAACTAGCCAAGCAATTTCCCGGAATGGATTTCTAAAGAAACTTACCTGCATCCTTGGGATATCTTCAGGAACTGTTGTAGGGTCTTCGAGGAAGTCCGCTAAGATGTCCAACTCGTTATGATGTTTTTCTAGAAACTGTTTGTAGTCTTGTCCTCTGAACGTCAATGTTGGGTTCAACAATTTTAACATCTCACAGAAGAGTCGAGGCGATAAAGAAACAGGAGAATGGTTGCGCAGTGGAATAATTCTTTGGCCTACAATATATTTTTTGGCGCACCAAGAGACCACCTCCTTAGAGTAAAAAACCTCAGGAACGCAGCCTGCACTAGTGATTCCATAGGTCCAAATCACTTTGTTTTGGGCGGAATGGGATGAATAGTAAAAGTATGCCATGGACCACTGAAAGCTCTGGTCCTCTTGTGAGAACATATTTACTATATCTCCACAAAATTGCTGTCGACATGGTGCCATAAGTCTACAAGAACATTTATTTGTTCTAGCCGATGAATGAAATGAAAAGTTGGAAAGGATAATATAACCTTACGTAAATTTTGGTCGAAAGTGTGTGAATGGGAGATGTCCTCGAGACTTTCGTTGATTAATGACAATTTGGATGGTTGTTGCATGATGAGTTGTTAACATTAAACAATACTAATTGCATACATAGAAATTCCAACACGTTGGATATTGCAATGAGCGATTAAGCATTGTAGATTTCTTGAGCGGCCCAACACGAGGACGCGTGTTGGAGATGAATAATCGGAAGGGAAAAAATAACTCTCCGCACATCTTGGTTTAATGCGTAATAATGGGAGATATCCTTGAGGTTTTCGGTCATTAATGACAATGTTGAGGGTTCTTGCATGGTCAGTTATTAGCATGAAAGGTTTCTAATCACATAGTAAGAAAGTACGGAGGTTGCGGGTAGGGGAAAAAAGACAACTACAAAACAGGGTTGCAACATACAAGCATTGAGGGTGAGGGCTCGAGGGTCAAATTGTATGTCTCGAAATTTTTTGAGTGCAATATGCGTAACAACGAAGAGGATATGGTAGGACAGCCGGAAGCACAGGAAGTTAGTGGGGATGGAAGGTAGCGAGAGATACTTTGAAACGTTTGTGAGCAGTGGTAGAGTGACCGCACTGGAATTGTAGATTTCATGAATCCGACAACTGGAGAATCCAAAACAGGTTGAGAAGGTGTCTGCAAAGGAGGCGAGGTCTGGACCTTCTAATTGTATCGCTCTGAACATTTGAATGCATAATATGTAACACGGAAGAACGGACGATGTCAGAATCCGGTAGTCAATTTATAAATTGCGGAGAGTGCAATCCCAACTGTTTCGTACCTCTGTGTCTAGTTGTCAATACTAAGAGATAATTTAGTATTCAAAATAATTTTTTAGATACTGTTAGATAGTTCATAGGGCCTAGCATCCGTAAAAAATGACAATCTCCACCCCGCCAGTCCTGCATTTCGTGTGTCAATTTGTATATCGCGAAACTGCGAGCGTTGTTTGGAGGACACGAAACAATGGAAGTGCAATGTTGAGTCAGCCACTCCGAAGGTTCTCTTGTCAATTTGTATATTGCATAATTATGGGTGCTATTTGTAGGTCAGGGAACAATGGACGTCCAAGTTTGAGCCTGCCCGCCCAAGAACCTGTGATCCAAAATGTCACTAGATATCGAATGCAGAATTTGTACATGATCTATAAAATATCATGGGAATTAGTACATGCTCTATAAGATATCATGTGCATACTTTATAGTCCCATAATACACGGGAAGAAAAAAAAGGGAAAAAGAATGGAGTAGTTAGCAGTGGAATTGCAGATCACAGAAATTTAGAGTGGAATATGTATATAACGTAAAAACATCGAAAGCATCGAAAGCAACAACGGTCGGTTGGATTTGTTGTCTGATTATATAGATGGAGATAAACATATGTCAACCAGCCAACGCTGAAGCTACATATTTCATGAACCGGGAAACAAGAGGATCCAAAATAGGCTGAGAAAGTGTCTGCAATGGAGGCAAGGCCCGAACCTTCTAATTGTATCGCTCTGAACATTGGAATGCATAATCTGTAACATGGAAGAGTGGATGATGTCGGAATCCAGTAGTCAATTTGTATATTGCGAAGAGTCCAATCCCAACTGATTCATAGCTCTGTGTTCAGTTGTCACTACTAAGAGCTATTGTAGTATTCAAAATAAATTTTTAGATATTGTTAGATAGGAAAAAAATAAAAATTAAAATAATTTTTTAGATACTGTTAGATACTTCATAGGGTTAGCATCCATAAACAATGGCAATCTCCACCCTGCCAGTCCTGCACTCCGTCTGTCAATTTCTATATCGCAGAACTGGGAGCGTTGTTCGGAGGACACAGAACAATATAAGTGCAATGTTGAGTTAGCTAATCTGTAGGTGCACTTGTCAATTTGTATATCACATAACTTGGGGTGCTATTTGTAGGGCACAGAACAATGGAGGCCCAATTTTGAGCCCGCCCGGCCGAGAACCCGCGATCCAAAATGTCGCTAGGTATGGAATGCAAAATTTGTACATGTTCTATAAAATATCATGTCCATATTTTATAGTTCTCACCAGTTAATGCATAAAGTATAAATCACGGAAGTATCTTTCGTACCACTGTGTCCACTTGCCACTAGTAAGAGCATAGATGATGTATATGAGGAAGGGCGCAAAGTTGTTGGGGATGGAAAGCAACAACAAATACTTTGAACAAACTTAATGTATACAAGGAACCCGTGGTGGAATTGTATATCATAGATGTTTTGAGTGAAATATGTATATAGCGGAACGATAAGCATCTCGTTTTGTAAGCGGCATCCCCGCAGCGGCGGGCATAAAATTGGCTAAGTATGAAAAGGAACAGCGGTCGTTCGGATCTGTCATGCGAGGATATAGATGGAGATGTTAAGGCATAAATTGTAGATCACAGAAGTATCTTTCATACCACTGTGTCCACTTGTCACTGGTAAGACCATTGTTGATGTATGTCAGGAAGGACGCGAAGTTGTTAGGGATGCATATCAACAACAGATACTTTGAAAGAAGTTAATGTATACAAGGAACCCATGGTAGAATTGTAGATCACAGATGTTTTCAGTGCAARGTGTATATAGCGGAACAATAAGCAGCTGGACTCGCAAGTGTCAGCCCCGCAACGGCGGGCATAAAATTGGCTAAGCATGGAGTGGAAYAGTGGTCGGTCAGATCCATCTTGCAAGGATATAKATGGAGATGAAGACATGTCAGCCTGTTGTACATARAAATACGACTAAGTATAAAACCAGAAATCCATAATGAACGGGAAAAGYAAAATGGGAAAAGAGATAAGTATCTGAGAGTCGGGAAAATATTTTTTTTTTTCTGTTTATTCATGGCAATGTTTTCRAACCTTTGTTGGTTTCTCACTAGTAAAAGAATTAAGTGCACATCASTACATTTCTTTKCCTGAAACATGCATATGACGAAACAGGGGACCTAGGTGTTGGATACCGTGAACCTGGGGCCTRGTGTCCAGATAACTTGTTAAGTATTGGCCAAGACGAAGTTTTGATATCTATTTCAATAGTATTCATACTAGTATCTATCAATGGAGAAAGTTTTCATATTTATATGAATAGTATTCATACTAATATATATTAATGGATTGTTTCTATTTCAAATGCAAATGATCTCCCAATTTGCAAGATGCTCTTCGGCTCGCAAATTTCATTGAAACCAGGAAAATTTTGACTGCAAGATGTACATAGCGCAACAAGAAACATGAATTTTCATTATGGTCTCAACGACATAAATTTCTTATCATCTATTCATCTTGTATTTGTTGCAATGACATCAGAAAACGATGGCTCTCCATAAACATCAATATCTAAATTAAATTAAAGGCAATCAAAATGTGTTGTGAATTTAAGTAATTAAAGCATACATTGCAAACTATGGAAGTTCCTAGGCTGCAAGATGTATATGACAAAACACTAGACATATTTGTTTAACACCGCAAACCCAAACATAAATGCCTAAGCTTTGCCGAAGAGGAAGTTTTTTGTATTTTTTCCAATACTACTAATATTAGTATATATACATGTATATTATCAAATAGAACAAGTTGCAATTTATCCAACATACTTCACAGGAAAATTGCGTCAATAGTTCAGTTGCCTTGTTGCAACTCATGAATTCATTCTATTTACGAAACCCGGAGAATGGAGCAGAACGAGTCCTCCAATTTCTTTCTTTAAATATAGAATTGGAACCACATAAGTATGGCCTATGAAAAAATATTTTTAAATGTAAAATGTAAAGAAAGAACAGACTAGGTTTTATTAGATTAAAGTAGTGAGAAATAGAAACAAAAGCTTGTCCTTCATGTTTAACGACACATGGGAAGAAGGTAAAAAATATGATTAAAACAAAAACCAGAAATTGGAAAATACTATTAAGAAATAAACCAAAATTATTCTATATTCAAATAAGAGGTGTTACAAAATACAGCTAAGGCTATTTGTGACGAGGATTGCGATTTCGCCTGTCGCCGACCAATTAAATATATGTACACCAATGAAGCTTCTTCACACTTTTCTTGACGTTCAAACTCTTTATTAGTAAAAAAACGAGTTGAATATCAATTTTCGGTTTTGTACTTAATCGGTGTTGCGAAGTACATCTATCCCATTTTTTTGAATACCTTGTTTCATCTAGATATGGCCTGCTTGCAATGGCTACTTATTCAACATTCCATTCTCTGTCAAGTATTAATTTCCTTCTGTCGTCAAAAAGTTGGGGTTTAAGGTGTTTTCTTTGCAATGTTACTGAGCATTCACATCTGAAACAACTTAGAAATGTGATTCAGGCTGATTTCAAAGTGAACAGAGTCATTTTATGTCACAACAGTTAAGGCAAGGGAAAACAATTCAAGTATATAGTGATCGGTATTCTCCCTATATTCGATCGTTTGTTTGGTTGAGAAGCCTGCCTGAGGATTTGTATGTGGAACTTCTTTTCTTTATTATAGTAAATTGGAAGAAACGTCCAGCCCAGTTGCAAAATGCAAATTTGTGGAGGTACATAACTTATTCGAGTAGCTGAGGTGTGGCAAGTGCATCAAATGCTGTAGAATGCACTAGAATGCATCATAATATATCTTTCCTCATAGCGTGGGAGGTATGGCGGCCCACATAAAGGTATGAAATGTTTGGAGGTGACACTTAATATGTGGACTCTGCAGCTACATCCAGAGAAAACTGAACAAACTTTGACAAAGAACATGGGTTTCTGTCAATTCGGCTACCAGAGCCACATGCAGGTCATCAAAGTATGAAATAGAAACTCTTGTAGTGATAATATGTCATTTTATCCACCCATACAGATTCTGTTACTAGCCTCCGAGGAAGACAAATACTTGTGCGATCTCTACAATTCGATACAGTGGCAAAAACTGTGTTGTTGGAAGAAGCTATATACTTAAACGAAGAACTATCTTGTAGGTGATCTAAAAATCCATTACAATTGCCAACAATAAAACAAAGAAGTTCAACAAACAAATTTTCAGGTAGCCTTTTCAACCAACCAAAGCATCGAATACAGGGAGAACACCAAACATACTTGTTCTTTTTTTTTCATCCTCTCTGAGTTTCTCTTGTATAATAGAGTTTTTTTTTACTCAAAGCTCATGTCACATAAAACCGGTCTCTCTTCTTTCATATCCCCCTCAGTCGCATCTCTAAGTTGTCTTACATGTCCATGACCAGGAACATTAGAACGAAGCCACCCTAAAGCGCAACTCTTTGATGATAGAGAGAAATGGAAATAAGCATTTAAAAGCAAGGTTGGATGGTCTTCCGTACATTTTGTGCTGATTCCTTTTAATGATAGATGTTCTCGATATTTTCAATTATTAATGCCAATCTTTTTGAATATGTACGTTGAATAGTGACTAGCAGCACGTATTAAAATTTCCATATCCGAGCAGATTCTCAAATCTGACATCTAAGATATGCACAATATTAAAGAGGGACATGACATGAAGGCCTCTGTAGGTCACACGTTC
>ML817751.1:37194-63506 GCA_009831015.1 Picea engelmannii | reverse complement strand
AAGGCACTTTAGTACTCAATGTTCTTCAAATTCAATGACATTTTTATTATTTGAGTAAAGGGGAAAAAACATCTGACAACCTAGAAGGAAGGTCATATATGATGGACAACTCATTGGCAGAATCCATAGCGAGAATGTGAATTGAGTATCTAATAACTGTGGAACTACGTTGCATTTGAGTCTTCATCTTCCCCTGCATGTTCAAAATAAAAAACAGGGAAGGGTTGAATATTAGCCTGTCTATTTATTTTAATGGGAAATGTCCTCGAGCTTTCTAGTTATTAAAGCCCATCTTTTTGAACCTGTCTGGTCGATTCTGACTTTTGAAAGCATATTTAATGTGTATTGGGAAGTGCCGAATGTAGCGGGAATGGAGACCTATGTAACAGACGTTACTACTATTTTTCATCTTTTGTCAACGAGCGTATGTAGAACGTACGTAAAGAAAATTAATTCGAGAATGCTATTTTTTTTGCACATGAGCCCTTGAAATTCAAATAGTCCGCAAGTCCGATTGTCTATTTGTATATCACGGAACTATCCGTGCTATTTGCAGGACACGGAACAACAGTGGCCGAAGTTAGAGCCCGCCACCCTGAGAACCCACGATCCAAAAAATGCTTATTATTTTTTTTGTGTGTTTTTTTGTCCACCAGGGTATGTAAAATGACATACGTAAAGTAAACTATTTCGACAATGCTAATTTTTTTTGGACATGACAGCCTTCAAATTCAAATAGTCTGCAAGTCCGATGGTCAATTTGTATATCAGGGAACTCTTCGATTCTCAATTTTCAGCCGCCCACGCTGAGAACCCGTGATGCAAAAACTGGCTAAGTATGGGACAAGGGCTCCGTGCATGCTTTATATATCTACTTTACAAAATCACATATTTCCTATGTTTAATTTATGTTGTCCAGGAAACCTATAATTTGATAAATTTCAATGTCTTTTGTCCAGGAGCCCTTCCTTTAAAGAAAACTAATTTGAAAATGCTAATGTATAAACCATAGTTCGATACCACCTATCTGCCAAGTCGCGTCCATAAAACTGGCTAAGTATGCAACCGAATGTCAGTCGGTCGGAATGATCGGGGAACTCTCCATGCTATTTGCAGGGCACAGAAGAAAAAAAGCCCAATTTTCAGCCCGCCACCCCGAGCACCTGCGATCGTTAGCCTATGTTGTTCAGGAAACCTATAACTTCATAAATTGCATTCTCTTCTGTCCAGGAAGATTTTTTTTAAAGAAAACTAATTCGGGAAAGATAATGTATAGACCACACATGACCTGTCATAGGATGCAACTGAACTGTAGTCGCTTGGAATGACAACAAAATCATGAAAAAGTAGAGTCAAATACAGTTTACAACAGGAAATTAAAATGGAGAGAAGAGCTATATCTCCCACACAACAAAAGACAATTTTATAACTATGAAACCGTAGTAACACAGAATCCATGGAAAAAGCATCGACAACTATGAAATATATTTTGAGCTCGACAAACTTTGCTTCAAAGCGTAACAGATGCAATTGACATCGTCTACAATTCTTTACTCTGTTATTTTATCTTAATAAGCCCAACTTTCAGCCTGCCAGCCCCAAAAGCTGCTATCATTAACCTATGTTGTCCAGGAAACCTATAATTTCATAAATTGCATTCTCTTCTGTCCAAGAAGCCTTCTTTTAAAGAAAACTAATTCAGCAAAGCTAATGTATACACCGAACACGACCTGTCATAGTTCAATAGAACCTATTCGCAAAGCCGCGTCCATAAAACTGGCTATGTACGCAACCGAACAACGGTTGCTCAGAATGACCACAGAAACATGACAAACTAGAGTCAAAAGCAGTTTACAACAAGAAATTAAAAGGCAAAGAACAGTTATATCGCCCACACCGCAAAAGGCACTCTCATAACTATGAAACCATAGTAACACAGAATCCATGGAAAACGCATCGATAGCTATGAAATATATTTTCAGGCCGACAAACTCTGTTTCAACACGTAACAGATGCAATTTACATCATCTGCAATTCTTTAGTCTGTTATTTTATCTTAATAGTATTCTATGCAAACCGAAATGCAAAAAAATGTAACCAGAGATCCAACCGTAGATGCAACATCCCAACATTGCAAACCCTGGGAAAACAAGAAAAAACACCAAATAAGAACCTATCCAAAAAGCACCAAAAGGCCCAGGTGCAGGCGCAAGACCAGAACCCTACAAAGTCGAATCAAGCAACAATAAACAAAATATAGTGAAGAAAGGAACAAGCAGCAACCACCCCCGCCGAAACGAGGCTCTTCCAATTGTGACTGCAAAAGCCCAAATGTGCAAACTGCAACAACATGACCAGGAAAGCAAGAACAATGAGAACATGCAAATAAGAAATCAGTGCCATGAAAAAATCAAGCATGGACCAACGACCCAACAATGCCCCTGGAGCATATAAATTTTAAAAACGGAAGAAAATGTCATGTAACAAGCATGCTAAGCAACCATTCAACACTATCAAGCCTGTTAGGTAAACATTTAAGTTTGTCAGAAATGCACTGTAAACATTTAAGAAAAAAATTCAATGTGGCAGGTCTCTGACGTATCCCAAATAAATTCATATATTTTTTGCAACAATAGTTCGAACACCAGAGAATGTATTGCAAAGCCAAACTTTTGATATGCCACCATATCAAACATTGTCATAAATTTACCTAGCATAAAATGCTAAACCAAACATTTGAATTAATGGTAGCATTAATCCACATTCGACGAATGCATAACAAAATGTATGATTCAAAAATGACCATATACTACCAAATACTTTAGAAATGCAAACATATTTTACATTGGGAATAGTGAAGGCAGCAATAAGGCCTCCAATCCTTTGTCCAATCAGATCTTGACAAACATGACACTTTTTATTATATAAAAATCGATGTTTTCACTTCCCTTGTAAACGCACAAGCTAATGCCAGATCTATGATAACCAGAATAAATATATATAAACCATTTTTAATATATAATTATACTAATTTCAAAAGATATTTAAAAATAATCTAATTGAAATCACTCTCCATCTCTTTCAAACTAATAAACAGAATAAATATATATCAACCATTTTAATATATAATTATACTAATTTTAAAAAATATTTAAAAATAATCTAATTGAAATGACTTTCCACCTCTTTCAAACTAATAAGCTCCTCTTTCAAACTAATAAGAAAAATAAATATATACCAACCACTTTTATTATATAATTATACTAATTTTAAGATTATAATAATGTAAACGTACATATTTATCCATCATTACACACTTAACATCACGATAAAAAATCAGGACCATACAATTACAATAGTAGAGTTTTCACATCTAAACGCTAATGAAAAATCTAATCCGACACAATACTAATCACGTATTCTAATGACAATAATGGATATTTGGAAAGGTCAACACGATCAAAATTTGTGATTTCGCACATTCTTGTTACTTGCAACGTAATGCTTCCTCGACATATTTACATAAATTTAATGTTCAGTCAATGAAAATTAGGCCAAAAAATAGCGTCGTGATTCTTATAAATCTCAAATATTGTCGTGATACTTGTAGTTTATTTCTTAGCAGGTGCAGAACCATGTTTAGTCTGCTTAGTATTGACTACAACGAGACCCGTGAAGTACAGGGCCCATGGCTTTTATTTTGTTTATATGTCAGTGGCATATATTTTATTGGAGTCGATTAGTCAAATGGCGCTCCTTCCCTTATCTTTTCCCACATAAACGCGGATCCCTCGTGAAAGTGAGGGTTTACTACGACAGGCTGACTTTTCTCACGTTCAACTATTTATTTCCTTCACACATCCCATTGAGCGCTCATCACAACCACTCGGGTATACAGAAAAGAATTGTCCAAGGCGTCTCGGTAGGCTAACTTGGTCTACCTAGACATTGAAATATTAATTTTTTTACTTCTCCAGAAGCTATCAAGATGTCAAGGGTATATATATTGCCCGTGTTATTAATCTCTTACATCTTTTCTGGCGAACAATTGAAGAATTCTATACAAACGTCTTTAACCATTAGTTTGTTGGAAATTGTAATTATAAGTTGGTGAGATCTTCACGTCATTGTCGATTTGTCTATCAGTAGTCAAAATGTTAGTTAGACAGTGTGACAAGTCTGCAAGTGCAAAGTAGCATACTTACTCAAAATTCAGTCGGCAAGTAGGAGAACTATAAATGAAGCTGAATTCTATCTTCCCGAATTAAATTAAGTGGTTGAAGAGTCAATCGTAATTATGGTTGAGTTAAATGTTGAGTCGGTCTTAGCTTCTGAAGAAAGTTTATATAAGTCCGAGTTTCTTAGTTATAACAAGATAGATAGATAGAGACATAGAAAAAAGGAGAGAGAGGGTTGCAGAGAAGCAGTTCAAGAACTAGTAGTAGCTGAAGAGTTGATAGAAGAAGTATTATAGCCAAAGCTCATTTTGTCACTGTATTTTGTAATCCAAGTGCACTGCGCCGAAGTTCATTAATATCAAATATTTTGTGTTTTTGACAAATTTCTGTGTTATTTCTCTATTATATTCTGCATTCGTAAATCATACTATTTAGTGTGTGTATTCACAGCATCCAGCAATCTGGCACTCTGTGCACTGCGCAGTGATATTGAGAACTCTGTCGCGTAGCCTGTGTGGTGCGCATTATTTTAAACTGCGTTGTGAAGAGTAGACTGCGCGCATCCCCCTTTACCTTTCAATTTGGTATCAGAGCAGGTTCTACCAGAACGAGTTTGTCAGAGCAGAAACTCTGTTGAAAGAAAAAAATTGGCTTCTACCTCAAAGATGCAACCTCCCACTTTTACAGGCAAGAACTATGAGATGTGCTCCTTGACCATGAAGGCTTTGTTCTGAAGTCAAGATATATGGGAGATAGTCGAAAATGGTTATGTTGAACCGGTAGATCAGGCAGCATATAACACACTCACACAAGCTGAGAAAGATGTCTTGAAAGAACAAAGAAAGAATGATGGAAAGGTTTTGTTTTATATACATCAAGCCATGCTTGAGAGCATACTTCCAAGAGTTGCATCAGCAAAGCAAGCCAAGGAAGCATGGGATATATTACAAACCGCTAATCAAGGTATGGATAAAGTAAAAACTGCAAAACTTTAGATTCTTATAAGATATTTTTAAACTATGTCAATGAAAGATTCAGACATGGTAGATTCTTTCTACACACACGTCATTGGACTGATAAATCAAATTAAGTCTCACGGTGAAACCATAGATGATAGAAAAGTTGTTGAGAAAGTGCTTAGAAGTCTTCCTCCTAAATTTGATACTCTAGTTGTAACTCTAGAAGAAGGAAAAGATCTAGGTCAGTTCAGTCTAGATGAAATGCAAGCTTCCCTCGTCAATCATGAACATAGATTGAACAGGTCAAATATGTCATTAGAAAACGATTTTTCCACACATTCATCTATAGGTCGTGGAAGAGGAAGGGGGAGAGATAACTCTAGATGCAAAGTAAGAAGGTTTGACAGAAGTGGATGCAGTAGAAATCCTAGAAATACTGGTGGAAGAGGTCAAAATCCAAGTACCGGCCAGTCAACTTGTCAAAAAACTATCAAATCAAAGATTCAATGCCATTATTGTAAAAAGTATGGACATTATGCATGTGAGTGTAGAAAGAGACAGTATAATCAGAACAAGCAAAGTCAATATCAACCACACAACACAAATAGCCAAAATTGACCTATGTTTATGGCGCGCGTTATAGCTATGTCCAGCAGAGAATAAATGTTGAATATAGTGTCACCTGTTGAATGCAATGTTGCTCAAGCAAGTCCATGTGACATATGGTATTTAGATTCAGGTTGCACTAACCACATGACAGGAAACATAGAATTGTTTTCTAGTTTGGTTGAGTTAGTCTAGACCAAGGTTACACTTGGAACATATATCCAAGTCATTGTCTTAGGCAAAGGCAGTATAAATATTTTAACCAGACAAGGAGAAGAGAGAGTTATGTCTAATGTATATTATGTTTCTGGTTTGAATCATAATTTGATGAGTACATGACAACTGTTACAAAAAGGATACACAATCTACATGGAAGCTAATCACTATGTGATTAAGCAATTTACTTATTGCAAAAATCCAGATGACAAGTAACAGAATGTTCCCATTGACATTAAAGCTAGTCAAGAAGAATAACACAACACAAACTGTTGACAAAAGAAAAAGTGCATAGTTAGACACTACATTTACAGCAGAAAGCAYRTGGAGTACTAATGAAGAAAATAGTGTGCGCAGTATCAAGAAAGGAGAAAATTGTGCAGAAATGAAGGAAACATTCCAATCTGAAACACGGGATGACTCTTGGCTATGGCATTTTATATTTGGACATTTGAAGTTTGGAGGTTTGAAACTATTACATTCAAAGGATATGATAAAAGGCTTACCATTGATTGAAAAAACAGAAAGGATATGCGAAGGTTGCATATTTGTCAAGCAGCACAGAGAATCATTTCCAGTTGGCAAGTCTTACAGAGCAAAAGCTCCACTGGAAATAATACATTCTGATATTTGTGGACCAATGCAAACTCTGTCTATAGGAGGCAATATTTATTTTCTAACATTCATTGATGATTTCTCAAGAAAGACATGGATTTATTTTCTAAAGCATAAATCTAACGCATTGRGTTGTTTTCAGCAGTTTAGATCACTTGTGGAGAAACAGAGTGGTTATTACATCAAGTGTCTAAGAACGAGCAGAGAAGGAGAATACATGTCAAGAGAATTTTCAGAACTTTTGTAAAGATCATGGCATCTACAAGCAATTTACCGTGCGATACACACAACAACATAATGGTGTCGCAGAAAGAAAGAATAGAACCATCATGGAAATGGCATGCAGTATGTTAACAACCAAACATTTGTCAAATGAGTATTGGGTTGAGGCAGTAGCAACTGTAGTATACATCTTGAATAGATGTCTGACAAAGAGTGTGAAGAATAGAATTCCTCAGGGAGCATGGACAGGATCAAAGCATAATGTGACACATTTAAGAGTTTTTGGTTGCGTCGCATACGCACATGTTCGAGATGAACTGAGAAGGAAGCTATACAACAAAGGACATAAATGTATACTTGTTGGGTATTCTGAAGAAACAAAAGGATACAAGTTGTATGACCTAGTCGCAAGAAAAACATAATCAATCACAATGTTTAGTTCATAGAGAATGAAGCATGAGATGGAACCACAGAAAAGACAGTAAAGATAATTAACACAATGGAGCATAATGACGCAGAGGATGAAGTGTTTCAAACACCATACACAGGATAGTGCGCATCTCCGTATACACTTGGCACTGCAACACAAATTACCATGCAAAATAATCCGGTAAGAACAACAAGTGCGCAGACCACACCTGGAGTGCAGCAAACGCCAACAAGTAGTTTGAATACTTCTACTTCTCCAGATCCAACATTAGCAAGTTTTTTACCAAGAAAGACAAGAAGTCTGCGCGACATCTATAATGAAGACACAACAAATTCATTTTCAATCTTTTCTCTGTTTTCACAAATAGATTATCCATTAACTTTTGAAGAAGCTGTCAAAGACGAAGTATGGGCACAAGCCATGGATGAAGAAATCAAGTGCATAGAGAATAATCAAACATGGAAATTGGTAGATGTACTTGATAATAAGGATGTCATAAGTGTCAAGTGGATTTATAAAACCAAGCAAGATGCAGAAGGAAAAGTACAGAACTACAAGGCAAGATTAGTTGCAAGAAGGTTTACACAACAACCTGGAATTGATTACAATGAAACATTTGCACCAGTTGTGCGCATGGACACAGTCAAAACCGTGTTAGCAATTGTCACGCAGTACAAATGGCCAGTTTATCAGATGGATGTAAAGTCAACATTCTTGAATGAAAACTTAGAAGAAGAAGTATATGTGAAACAACCACAAGGTTATGAGGTTCTGGGACAAGAAAACAAAGTATACATATTAAAGAAAGCACTATATGGATTAAAGAAAGCTCTGAGAGCTTGGTACAGTCGCATAGATTCCTATCTCACACAGAATGGATTTCAGAGAAGTGAAAATGAGCCAACACTATACATCAAATCAAATCAGCAAGGTAATGTGTTAACTATTTGTTTATATGTGGATGATTTGATACTTACAGGTAATTTTGGCATAGAAGAGTTCAAGTCAGTCATGAAGGATGAATTTGAAATGACTGATTTGGGACTTATGAGATATTTTCTGGGAATAGAAGTGCACCAGTCCAAAACTAGTATATTTATCTCATAGTCCAAGTATGCACATGAAATATTAAAGAGATTGAATATGGTAAACTCAAAAGCAACACCAACACCTGTCATAACAAGATTAAAGCTAAGCAAGGAAGATAGAGGGTCCAAAGTGGATCCCACACTGTTTAAAAGACTGGTAGGCAGTCTTATGTATCTAACAACGACAAGAATTGAAATTATGTATGGAGTGAGCCTAATCTCAAGGTTCATGAAAACTCCAAAAGAATCACATTGGAAAGAGGGAAAAAGTATCCTAAGATATGTGAATGGAACAAAAGATTTTGGCATGAAGTACTCCACTTCAGAAAATTTCAAACTCATTGGATACACTGACAATGATTGTGGAGGCAGTATTGATGACAGGAAAAATACCTTTGGGTACACATTTCATTTTGGAACAAGTATGGTATCATGGGCATCAAGGAAGCAGCCCATAGTGACACTTTCTTCAGCAGAGGCAGAGTACATCGCAGCCACAAGTGCAACTTGTCAAGCAACATGGATGAGAAGGATGTTAAGAGATTTGTTGAAAGAACAACAGGAACCAACTACAATTTTCTGTGACAACAATTCAGCCATCATGTTGTCAAAGAATCATGTGTTTCATAAGAAAACCAAGAACATTGATACAAGGTATCATTTCATTAGAGAATTGGTGAATAACAAAGAGATCTACTTAGAGTTTTGCAGGTCAAAGGAACAAATTGCAAATATTTTTACAAAGGCTTTAACAAGAGATGCATTTCAGCATCTACACAGTAGTGTGGGAGTCCGCATAGTAACAGATGAGTGACAGTGAAATGAAAACTCAAATTTTTTATGTTATTTTCTTTTGTAAACTCCACCAATTTATAATTAAGGAGGAGTGTTGGAAATTGTAATTACAAGTCGGTGAGATCTTCATGTCGTCGCCGATTTGTTTGTCATTCGAAATCTATCAGTAGTCGAAAGGTAAGTCAGACAGTCTGACAAGTATGTAAGTACAAAGTCCCATACTTACTCAAAAGTTAGTCGACAAGAAGGAGAACTATAAATGAAGCCGAATTCTATCTTCCTGAATTAAATTAAGTGGTTGAAGAGTCAAACGTAATTATGGTTGAGTTAAATGTTGAGTCGGTTTTAGCTTCTAAAGAAATTTTATATAAGTCTGAGTTTCTTAGTTAGAACAAGATGGATAGATAGAGACATAGAGAAAAGGAGAGAGAGGGTTGCAGAGAAGCAGTTCAAGAACCAGCAACAGCTGAAGAGTTGACAGAAGAAGTATTAGAGCCGATGCTCATTTTGTCACTATATTTTGTAATCCGAGCGCACTGCGCCGAAGTTCATTAATATCAAGCATTTTGTGTTTTTGACAAGTTTTTGTGTTATTTCTCTATTATATTCCACATTCGTAAATCATTCTATTTAGTGTGTGTATTCACAACGCGCAACAATCCGACAGTCTATGCACTGCACAGTGATCTTGAGAACTCTGTCGCGTAGCCTGTTTGGTGTGTAGTATTTTAAACTGCGTTGCACAGAGTAGACTGTGCGCATCCCCCTTTACCCTTCATAGTTGAATGTGCAAAAAATGGTGTTTAAGTTGACCATAGACGATGAGAGAAGCAATATGAGGACCATGAAGGCTGTTGCAGGGTCTGGAGGCACGAATCTTCATTACCTTTATTTCATATGCAACAAAAATATTTTCTGCCCATTTTTACTAGATTTTGTCGTTTAGTATTGGTTTACTAATGCTGCGAGTGCTTTGTTTCAGTGGACTCTATTGAGGTCAATAAGGAGGAGGGAAAGATAATTATCATGGGAGAAACAGATCCTGTCTATCTCACAAAAAAATTAAGGAAATTAGGGTACAAAGAAGATCTGTTGAGCATAGGTCCTGCCAAGGAAGAGAAAAAGGAAGCTTAGAAGGAGACAACTCCTACAATTATGTATCATGTGAATCCCAATGTATATCCATACCCATCATACAGTGCTGTGAGAGATGAGTATCCCAGTGAGTGTACCATCTTATGATAATAAAGAAGCACAACAAGAAGTCCAATCATACATTTTTATATAATTATAATCGCCAGATCTCCAGACATACTAGAGGGATCTCTGAGTTCACTTCCTTAATATATATATATATATATATTGGCCATACTTCCTTGTACGGGTTTTCAGTGTGGAATTGGAGGCTCATAAATGATCCAACATGAAATTTTGTATTCAATACAAAGCTCATTCATGTTGGCATGCATCAACTGATATGAGTTTGTAACAAATCTGTATTTGTGTGTAATTATTAGTCTAATCAGCTATCAAGAGTTATTGGTGTTCTCCACTAAAATGAAATTTCATTGTTAAAAACATGTGTTTCCTTTTAAGAGATCAAAATAAAAAGTCACAAGTTTAAATCTATAATGAGTAAAGTAGATATTACCAGTCAAATAGCTTAACAGAAAAAGTCCCATATCCCTCAAACAAGAAAATCCTAAACACCCAATTTAATATCTATCTTAACTTTAATCATGACTTTAAAATTAAATTATATATATATATATATATATATATATATATATATATATATGCAGAGTCTATTATCATATAAATAGCTACAAAGCTAAATAATAGCTAAATAGAGTCTATTATCATATTAATACTTAACCCATATAACTCAAAATAACCCCAACCATTAGTCTACTAACCCCCTCACCATTTACCCACTAACCAACACACCCTATAACCATTAATCCACTAACTCAAACCTTCTTACACTTCGGGGAAGAAACTTCCTTCTTTTCTTAGAGAATCAACTTCCTTCTATGGAGAAAATATCTCCTTTGAATAATCTATCCTTCTCTGAAAATATCTCCTTAATAATCTATCCAATTGAAAGGGATAATACTATTCTAGGAAGAAAGCAATGGTTAGGAGTTCTGGTAAGCCCTATAAGTCATCCCTCCAGAGCTAGTATATGGGCTTGTCATCCCTCCAAAGATAGTATATGGGCTTGTAAACCTCCATGCTATCATGAGATGCTTAATAGTTGTACTCTCACCTCAGGCAAGAAAGTGGATTTACCTCTCACATTACCCCTCTGCACCTAACCCAAGGCCTGCATTAATAGAGGAAGGAAGATTATCCCACTAAAATGAGTTTTATTTACCTCTTACCTCATTGTACTCTTGGGTGGGATATAACCCTTGACCCACCTCCTTACAAGTCAAGCAAGTATTTCATGTGTTCTAGTTCAATTATACTTTGGAATGTTATGGATAGGACTAATATGCCACATCTTTTATTTATTTATTTTAATAACTTTTTCAAAACTTCAATTTACAGTTATGACTTTGTCAATAATTACTAACACCTTATTTTGTTCGATGCTACTTCAATTTTTAAACACATGGCGTAGTCCCTCTTATTTCCATTTTTATTTTAGACAATGCACAAGTAATACATTGTTACAAGTTTTAAATGTTTCATGGTTATTTAAACTTTTCACTTTGGATTACCTACAATTATTACATTAACATATTTCTAAGAGGCAAGGTATAAGTAGCTTTGTTGCTAATTTCACTTGTTCTTATAACTAACAACAACCACTTTTACCACTTTATAAAAGTGTTTGATATATTTTATCAATCACTTTTATAAAATACTTGTTACTACTTGAGGTAGACATGCCTTGTTAATTATTACATAAATGTAATATATAATAATAATGTAATAATGTAATACGTTAATGTATACAAATTAATAATCTATTAATATATAAATATAATGTATAAATTTGTAACATCCCACTCTTGCGTGCACTGAGCGAACTTATTCTTTGAGGACACTTGCTTGCAAGTGATTCAGATTATTATACTATTGGTCGTTGATTATTATTATGAGGCATTATGGATGTGATTATATGTTGTTTCGTTGTATTGATATAGAAAGGTGTTATTGACTCGGTTCTCCTAAGTGTGCAAGATTTTGGACCTAGAGGATGCAGAGGCATCGATGAAACCCTTGGACTCTGGATTGAGTCAGGGTGTGGACTATTGAGGTTTGATAGTTGTATATATGACATATGTGCATCTGATTAGATGTTATGATTATAGATTTTATTTCTGACATGATTCGTTGATGATGCAGGCTGACGATAGCTTGCTAACCAGACTCACATGTGGAGTAGAGGGGTCACACATGACTACCAGAGACGTTGAGGGAGAAGGGTGGACAACAGCCCTGCCACAACCTACTAGCACTCCTGTCGTGGCTTGAACTGTAGGTTAACAATTACCTAGTTCAAGAAAATCCACGATGCTATGAGGGCAGACTGCAAGAGTCGCTCATGATGATTCTAAGGGGCGCGGAATAAGGTAGGGGCCTTATTCCTTAGAGGCCCTTAGTCTCCCACAAAATCACCTGACAGAGTATTGACTCCAGGGGATTTTTATGTCTACCAAGTCAGTCAAGAGATGAGTGGCACCCTTATAGCACGTAGTGCGTCCTGAAGGGCACGTCACACAAGGGAAATAGAATGAGACGAGTGGCACCCTTGGATCACCTAGTGCATCTTGAAGGGCATGTCACATTGTTAATTAATAAGTGATTAAACCTAGATGGCCTTAGAATGAATAATGTGATAAGAAAGATTTAAAAACAATTTCTCTAATAAAATGTCGCCCGACCTAGGAAAATAAAATCTAGGTCTAAGTGATACTTGTGCTATATATATATATATATATATATATAATACTGACAATCATCATTAAACATGTGACGAGAAAGGGGTAAGAAATTCAATTAATTTATAAAAAAAAAAAAAAGGAAAGATCAAATTACTTTGAGGGATTAAAATTTTAAAAGAAAATTGATTGTTGGTTACATGTGCTAATTAAAAATTTTAACTAAAAAGAAATAGGGGAAAATGGGGGTAAAGTCTACACTTGCTAATTTGAGTTTTAGATAAAAAGGGAAAGGGGAAATTTAAAAGAATTAGGAAACTAAGGGGAAAAGGGGGAAGCATAAAGAGAAAGCGAAACACAAGGAAAACACAGAATGACTAACTTAGCAAGGAATCTTGTCTTTAAGAAATTTCTAAATTGAACTCAATTAGTAAATTAGTAAGGGGGTAAGTCATTAAAATGTGTAAGGGATTTTGGGGCCACCTAGGAGAGATTCTATGAATGCTTTTAGATGGGTGAGGGAAATAGGAGTAATTAAATAATTAATGAAATTAATTTCTGGTGCAACGAAGGGAATGGGTGACACATGTATGGGGAGGATTTTTTTGAATTAAATTTTGAACATTAAATTAAATATGAAATTGGGAAATAAATGACTTAGAAACTCTATATAAAGAAGGGAGGAGGAGGAGGATGGATCTCTTCTTTTGTGCGGAACGTTACGCTACATAATTTTAGACTTGACTGACTTACCTTATGGGAGTTGGGAAACCCAACTCGGTGAAGAGTGGTAGCTCGGCCTTGCGAGGTGAGATGGAAGCTAGTTGTTCTCTGGTTTAGTGTGTGTGGCCCCTTTGCAGCTCGGGGGGGCTAAGGCAGAAGAAGAGTACCCCTAGCGTTGGCTACGAGGTACCAGTGAAGTCTCATCGGTCAGCAAGTGGGAGCTGCACGGAGCGTGTGGGACAATGACTAGGAGCTATCACCTTGGGCTACAATACACATGCTTTTATTTTTCATGGTATATTATTGTTGATATTACACCTTCATTTATGTAATTGTAATTGTGTAAAGAGAGTGTTTTACTTAGCATTTTAATTGAGAACTTAAATTCACCATAGCCTTAAGCTTGCTGCTTGACTTGATTCCCTTGGCAATCGATCCTGGAATGTTGTGACTGCCATGTTGGTTTTACTGATTTATGGTGAATATTAGTGCTTTATACTTCATCCTCATCCCTAGTTCACCAGTCCACGCCTAAGTAGTCGTCCAGGAGCCGGATCAATGATCGTCACTTCGGTGTTAATAGACCTATAGATCCTAATGCCTTGCTTTTTTGTGCGTGGATGATGAGCAAAGGATATGTTGCCTAGTCGTCTACCCTTGATCATTGTTCTTGGTTGATTGATGGTCATTGCGCCTTCTTGCGATTGAAAACCTTTGTGTGTTGTTCATCATCATTCTCTGCAATTTAATGACAATGTCGCTCCTTATTTAAATTGCATTTTTATTCCCACCTGAATGTCATCCTTGATTTATATATGAACTGCATTTTTATGTATGCTGCAGATACTGGGCGTTTTTCTTTACTGTCTACGATTATTATATTCAACGGCATTTTGGCGCTCCGTTTTCAGTACATTGACGTCTATATTCCTTCTATGCGTTTTACATAGAGTCTTTAAATTAAAACGTTCCTTTACCTCATTTATTGGCTACGAGTGTTTAGGTGTGATTGTTATTTCTTTGCATAGTGACTGCGAGTGAGATACTATGACAACATTCTTAATTTTTGATTTACGGTTTCCCCTCTGCAATTTTACCTTAGCAACTCTACCGTGTGATTCTGCATGATATCCTTACCACTACATGTGACCACTGCTATTTTACTCTTGACATTTAACTCTGTGTACCAATGCTGGAAACCCATCCCTTAATGGACATCCATAGCAATCCATGACAACAATTTATGTTCCTTGATGGACAACGATTTCACGTCTAACTCGACCGCGAGTTTAACCGTCGTTTAGGACAACAAATTTTTGGTATTGCATATGGCGATTTTAAATTTATGGGTTGGCAACGATTTTATTTGTTAACTATCCGCAAAATTTGAGACAACGATTTTATCACCATTTAGACAACGAATACCTTTGTTTTAGATATCGATTTGCCCCTTTTGTTGACCACGATATAGCACTTTTCATTAATCTCTACATTGCGTATGAGGTGATGCATAAGCAACTGGTTAATACATAGAGTCCTGGTCAGGTAGCGCTTCCAGATTAGAACTAACAGTGAAAGTTTTAAGATAACACTCACCATTTGATGGAACCTCACGATTTTCAGGTTAAACTAAGCGATTGTCAGTATACTCACTCACCGAATTCCTTTAAACATTATTGTCAATAGAATTTTATTGTGAACGATTTACCCATACTTTTGGGGAGCTATTACTATGTTGAGCGATTTCTAAGGTTGACCATTTACTGTAGTTTGTAGTGTCTAATTTCTTCTTCGAAATGAATGTTTACACATCAAAAATTTTTATAGTCGTTTGTATTATCTACACAACAATTTTATTTTTATTTTTTTTAAATAGGACGATAACCATGATTACCACTAAACAAAAAATCTGATGGCGAGCACCACGTCTGCAGAACAGACAACAAACAACTATGATTCCACACACTAGTACAAGAGAAACTGGGCAAACATGCGTAAAACAACAGAGAGAAACGACTACTCGCCCTACACAACATGACCACGCCTACAAGCTAAGGGACAACATCCCCATCCCGACATAATGGCCTTGACGACAAGTTAAATAGAACCTCGATGGCATGCAACCAAACGTATGAAGGCGTTAAACCCAAGCGCCAAAAACAACTTATAATGATCAACAACACCCACTAACAACAAATATCTTTGTTGTTAATTTCACTTGTTCTTATAACTAACAACAACCACTTTTACCACTTTATAAAAGTGGTTGATATATTTTATCAACCACTTTTATAATATACTTGTTACTACTTGAGGTAGACATGCCTTGTTAATTATTACATAAATGTAGTATATAATAATAATGTAATAATGTAATACATTAATGTATACAAATTAATAATCATTTAATATATAAATATATTGTATAAATTAAAGTAATTAATTTACATTATGGTATAATCTAAGGTATCAATGAGCCCCATTGGTTAGCTCAAGTGGTTATGAGCCAGAGGTGAAGCTATCTCCAACCAGCTCGAATCTCCTATTCCCCCTTGGGGTTAGGATTGATACATTTATAACCTAAGGTATGAATTAATTAATACATTTCTGAAGTATTAATACAATAATAAAATAATACATTAGAAACAACAATAAATAATTCAAATATATTATACATTAAATGCAATACACAAATAAAGTAATATATTATTAAGAATAATAATAATCTATTTTTAAGGTCACCAGACACCAAATTGGTGTATGAGACCTCTTAGGAGGAAGCAATAATGCATTTAACTTAATGTATCTAGTAATAGATTATACATTATTACATTACTGTTATGTATAAATTGAAGTATTAATACATTAATGTACAATGTAACATATTAAATTATTTTTTATTAATAATGTATTAATACATTAAAGTATAGATTGACTAATTGATTGATAAATTAATAATGTAGTGTAATATTATTGATACATTAATAACCTAATGTAATAATTAATTTATACATTAATACATCATTAACTAATTTATTGTTAATGTATACTAATAAAACAATACATTAATAATATATTAAATATGTGAATAAACACATTAAATGCATACAAAATTGCATTAATAGAGTAGTAATACATTACTAAAGTATTAATACATTATTAAATAAATGCATTATATATATAGTAAAAGTTGATTTGAGAGATAATAAATAATATCATTATTATCAATTAAAAAAAATATTTTCGATTTTTAAAGTCAATCCAAAATAATAATTGTTACATTTTTTCTCTTCTTTTCAATATGAGAACTCCACCACCTATTCCAAAAACTCACCATAATAGGGGGAGGCCCCCCAAAATCACCCTAGAAATCCTTTACGATTATATGGAATCAGTAAAAAAAAAGGAGAGAAGAGAGAGATGCCAAAAGCCAAATAGAGTTAGAATCATTAGAAAAAAAGAGGGAAGAAAGAGACATAAAACTCCAAATAGAGATAGAGGCAATGATTGATAAAAAAAAATAGACTCTTCAAAGATACCATTCAAACTCAAATAAAGGATAGATTCTTGGGGTTCAAGAGTGAATTGCAAACAATGAAGGATACAATTCAAGAAATGGAAAAACATAAACAATCAATCCAAGAAGGAGAGGTTGAAGAAATGTAACATCTCGCTCTGGCGCACTGAGAAAACTTATTATTTGAGGACACTTGCTCGCAAGTGATCTAGACTTTTCTGATGTTAATACATTTATACTTGATTACGATGCGTTATGATGGACAACATGATGTTTTACTACTTGATGTAGACAAGTGCTATTGACTCAGTTTTATTGAGTGTGCAGAGTTTTGGACCTTGATGATGTAGAGGCATTGACAGAACCCCTTGGACTCCGGACAGAGTCAGGGAGTGTGCTATTTGGGTTGATTTATTTACCATGATATTTTATTGATTTGATGATATGTTGTTGACTTGTTCTGACACGATGGTTGATGATGCAGACTGACGATAGCTTGCTGACCAGACTCACATATGGAGTAAAGGGGCCACACACAATTTCCAGAGAGGTTGAGGGAGAGGGGTGGACAGCAGCCCTGCCACAGCCTACTAGCACTCCCGCCGTGGCTCGAACTGTAGGTTAACGATTACCTAGTTTGAGAGGATCCACGATGCTGTGAGGGCAGACTGCAACAGTCGATCACGATGATTCTAAGGGGTGCGCAATAAGGCGGGGGCCTTATTCCTTAGAGCCCTTAGTCTCCCACAAGTTCACCTGGCGGAGTGTTGACTCCAGGGGTTATAGATGTCTAACAATTAGTCAATTCGGCGAGTGGCACCCTTGGAGCACGTGGTGCATCCTGAAGGGCACGTCGCGCAAAAGAAACACAAGTTGGTGAGTGGCACCCTTGGAGCACGTGGTGCATCCTGAAGGGCACGTCGCGCAACATAAACAAACAAGGCGAGTGGCACCCTTGGAGCACGTAGTGCATCCTGAAGGGCACGTCGCATTGATGATGATGATGAGACAAACCTAGATGACCCTAAGACCTTAATGCCTGAAGAAATTCTTAAAACGACTCCCCTAATTAATTGTCGCCCAGTTCAAATCTAAACCTCAATTTAAAACATCTCTAAGATAAAATTTTGTTTAGAAAAAGACCCTACAAAAACAAACATAAGGACGTAATCTAAAACCCTCCTAAGTATGGTTAAAGTCTTCTTAAATTTAGGGGGGGTAAAGTGAAGAGAGGGATAAATTAATTAAAATTCATGGTTTTAATTGTAAAAAGGAATAAAAATTAAATAACGTGTGATAGTATAAAAGTTATGAATTTAAAAATATAATGAAAGGATTAATTAGCACATTTATCTTTTTGGTTTTTAAAAAAGAAAAAGAATAAAGGAATAAATAATAGAAATAGGGAAACTTGTAATAAAGAAAACATAATAAAGGAAAGTAGGGGACATAGGGTAAAAAGCAAAAAGGAATCAACAATTAAGGACTTACTAAAATGAACTAAATTTAGCAACTTCATTTTAGGGAAAGTTATTAAAAGCATGTAAGGGGATCTAGGAAGACCTAAGAGTAATTTTAGGAGAGACTCTAGGTGGGTGAGGGAAATGAGTCTTTTAATTTTTTAAAGAAAATAATTTTGGAGAAACGTGGGGGATGAGTGACACTTGGACGTCAGAGAAATTTTAGAGGATTGTCATTAAAACTTAAATTAATAGTGATTTAGGGAAAGTAGGTGGGTCTCAAATTTCTATAAAAGAAGGGGAAGATGAGGAAGAAGGGGATGAATGGTTAGCGTAACGTTATGCTGCCGGATTGTGGCTTGACTGATCGCTTGTGAGGAGTTGGGTTTTTCTCAGCTCGGATTGGAGTGGTAGCTCAGCCTTGCGAGGCAAGCTGAGAAGCTAGACTTATCTTCTGGAAATTGTGTGGCCCCTTTGCGGCTTGGGGGGCTAAGGTGGAAGCAGAGTACCCCTAGCGTTTGGCTGGGAGGTACCGGTGTAGTCTCTATGGTCGGCGAGCAGGAGCGGCACAGAGCGGGAGCTGCGCGGAGCGCGCAGACATCATCGAGGCGGGCGTTAAGGCAACGATATGCTCATGTGTTTAGTAGAGTAGAATGCCTAGTTGTTTACTTTGGCGATTATTATGTATTATAGTAAATATGTTGCTTCAGCTGTTGTATTTTGTTTTTGTATGTTACAGTGATATAGTTTCTAGAAAACTATTGTCTGGGTAAGATGTTCTGAATTATTGGTTCTGGCGATCTTGTTTGTTGGATATTTTATGGATTTAAAACTTGAGTTGGAAATCCGCCTTGGCTTTCGTTCTAGCATTTTTGTTGGGCGATTTTTATTTCGAAGATCAGTTGATCTGGTGTTTAGATCTGGTATTCGTCTATATGAGCGTTTGGCATTTTTATTTTATCCTTCGATCAGTGGAAGAATTCGTTTTCTTGGTGTGAATTCGTGGTGTTTGAATTCGTTGGGCACTCTAGATTTCGATTCTGCATTCTGGATTTCGATTCTGTATTCTTGGATTTTGATTTGGCATTTTGCATTATGGGTTTGGCATTGGGCATTTTGGATTTCGATTTGTCATTCTTGGAGTTCGATTTGGCACTCTGCATTTGGGATTTCGATTCTGCATTCATGAATTTTGGTTGGGCATTCTGCATTCTGGATTTGGCATTGGGCATTCTGGATTTCGATTTGGCATTCTTGGAGTTCGATTTGGCACTCTGCGTTCCGGATTTCGATTCTGCATTCATGAATTTCGGTTGGGCATTCTGCATTCTAGATTTGGCATTGGGCATTTTGGCTTTCGATTTGGAATTCTTGGAGTTCGATTTGGCACCCTGCATTCCGGATTTCGATTCTGCATTCATGAATTTCGATTTGGCATTCTGCATTCTGGATTTGGCATTGGGCATTCTGGATTTTGATTTGGCATTCTTGGAGTTCGATTTGGCACTCTGCGTTCCAGATTTCGATCCTGCATTCATGAATTTCGATTTGGCATCCTGCATTTATCTGTTGCCCAACGTTTTTTATTTTATTAAATCTTCTGCGTTTTAATGGCATTTACCTCGGTCTGTGTGGTCTGTGTTTTAATGGCATTAATATGACTGTGCTGAGTTTAATGGGCATATTCTGTTGCGGATGTAATTGGTAAGTTCACTGTTGCATTTTCAATTGGTGTAAACCCCCAAGCTGTGCCCTGGTGTTTTACGTGTACCACTATCCTTTCGCCATTGAATATAGGCCCCCTGCCATTTAAATTATGCAAAGCGAATAGTAAAAAGGCATCAACGTGGTAAATTCTGACCTGGTAGTTGGAGTTTCAATTGTTTTTAATAATAAAAAAAAAATGTCTTTTTCTGTATTTAATTACAATGCTAAATTATATATAAAAGAAAAGATCTGGTCATCTATGTCAAGATATTGTAGTTCCATGGTAGCGTTGACCATAAGGTGCAAGTTCTTGTCATTTAAATTCAATACCATGTAATATGAAAAGAAGGGATGTGGTTATTACTGGCAGATGTAACTGCCTTCTTGTTACTGCCTTATGTAACTGCCTTATTATCATTACTGCCTTATTAGAATTATGTAACTGTCAGATTTATTACTTCCTTATGTCACTGCCTTATTAGAATTATGTAACTGCCAGAATTAGATTTATTACATTATGTATCTTCCAGATTTAGAATTATTACTGCCTTGATGTAACTGCCAGATTTAGAATTATTACATTATTACATTAATACATTATTACATTATGTTAGGGAAATTGTAATGTAAGATAATGTTATGGTGATGTTATTCAACAAGTTATTGCAATATTACTACCTTATATTATAATGAATGTAAGGTAATGCTAATTTAATGAATCGTCTTATGATGGACTGTATGAATTAAAATGTGAGAAATTGACAGTGTAATCTAATGCAATATATTGGAATATTAATGTCCTAATCATTAGTGTAATGACCTTGYAGCTTAGATGGTTAAATTGCAAAGTCCTTACATTATAAATGTAATAATGCTAGCGCTATGGTGATGTCATTGTAGTTATCATGAATTTAGTTAGTGAATTGTGAAGTCTTTATATTATCATGTAATGATGCTAGCTTTTATGAAGATGTCATGGTAGTTTATTTATTGATACTAACATATGAGATGAAATGGGGATGTTCTCGTATTGCAAGGTAAGCGAGGTAAATGTAATGAAGTTATTCATTCATGGTATGTTATTGTAATAATTATGGTTACTGATAAACATATATCATGAACTATCCTTGAAATTAAGTATGAGGAGTTACCATGGCTTAGTAAATGGGGATTGATTTTAGTTGATTTTACATAATTGAGAATGGGTTGGTAACTCGTCGTCTAATAGAAGTCAAATGGGGTAAGTGGTTTGTAATTGAAGTCAATGAGTCTTTCTAGTGGTTGGTCGTTGTCTGTGTCCTTCTAACTTGCGTCTTCTGTCGGGGTCGTGGTTGCCCTTGATATTGTAGTACTTGGTTCTCTTGCATTGCGTGGTCTGCTTGTGTCGGGTGGGATATAGACACCTCCATGTAGCCTTAGTATTATGTCTGTGTGTGTGATTTTTCTATGTAAAGAATCCAGTGCTGTATGAAGAGTCTCGGGCCTTTTAAAGGCAGGGTTTCCACTCTTGCAACACACTTGACAAAGATTACTAGTTTCTGCCTGAGTAGTCGGCTAGGAGCCTATCTGACCTTCTCTCTCTCCGGAGTAGAGGACTAAGATTAAACGCCCTGCTTTTCCATGCAGAAATATTAAACTCTACTATGAAGGATTCTTCCATCTGTGACTGTACTGTACATAACACCTTGTGTCGTTTTCTGCTTACAGTTGCTAGTTGTACGCCTTATGTCTAGGGACGTTTATTGCTTGTTGTTATTGTTGTATGTCATATGTCGTCTTGTTGTGTTCGTCTTGCTTGCGTATTGTTCGTAGTCGGGTTACTAGTTTCTGCCTGAGCAATCGACCAGGAGCCTATCTGACTTTCTCTCTCTCTGGAGCAGAGGACTAAGATTAAACGCCCTGCTTTCCTGTGCAGAAATAGTAAAATCTACGGTTATGGATTCTTCCTTATGTCTATGTCATTTATATTCTTGCAGTTACTTATTGTGTGCCTTATGTACTCTTGTTGTGATCATTGTGGTTGCGTCTTGTTAGTCATCGGGTGGTGATGTAGAGTCAAGTGTGTCCGTTTCCTCTTTACACGCGCGTACACACCTTAAACAATAATAATAATAATAATAATAATTTGCACCTGTTACAGAGTTGTTGTCATAACAAGGAGGACGTTACATATGGTATCAGAGCCGGTTCGACCCGCGACTTGGGATTCGCTGCGGCTTCCGTGACATGATTTGATTGATTATACTGTTGTTGATTGAGTTGATTATGTGCGTGCAGGTAATCATGGTTAGAGGACATCGCGGAGGCAGACGACGGGGTGCTAGGGGAGGAGGCGTGACGCCTCCAGTAGCATCCACGCCTGAGGGGTCTAACGCCCTGGGAGGCGAGCAGGTTCTCGGACAGGAGCAGATCGTAGTTGGCGATGTAGTGGGGATGATGAGATATTTTCAGTGCATGTCAGAGGTGTTGATCAGCTGATTGGACAGAGATGAGGCGAGGGCGTCGGCACCCGCTGAGGTTCCTCCACGCGCACCGACCGTTACAGGTAGCATTCACCGTGAACTCGAGAAGGTAAAATTTCCTGAGTTCTTGGGTGCCCCGGATGGCGCCGCCGCCGAGGCATGGTTGGAGAATATGGCGATGTGCTTCGCACTTCACGATTATACCTCTAACATGAAGGTCTGCATGGCGGTCTTCCAACTGAAGGGGAGTGCTCTACTATGGTGGAAGACGCTCCTGCCACAACTGAACATGGTCATTGAAGACGTGTCATGGGAACTATTCGAGGAACGGTTCCGAGAGAGGTACCTTTCAGAGGAATTCATTGAGCGTCAACTCAATGAGTTCAACGCATTACGATAGGGAGGTCATACGGTGCCCGAGTACGAGGCACGTTTCATGGAGCTGCTCCGGTATGCTCCGCACCTTAACACAGAGAAACTCAAGGTCAACCAGTTCATGTTTGGCCTTAACGGTAGCATGCGTGCAAAGGTTAGGATCTTGATGCCTCAAACCTTGCATGACACTATCCAAAAGGCCCTCATAGCAGAGGAGGAGCTTATCAGCGGGGGTCAGACCAGGACTCCAGTGAGACCAGCAGGGCAGGGTTCATCTGGAACGCCGCAGCACCAAACACCAGCAAGACGTACGCCAGGATATCGCGGCTTCCAGAGGGGATCCAAATTCACTAAACCTCGACGACCACTGCCTTGGTAGCGGACAACTTATCGAGGACCACAACACCAGTAGCAGCGTCGCCCGCAGCAGCAGCAGCAGTTTAGGCCTGTTCAGCAGAATAGACCAAGGTTCTAGGACGGTGGGCAGTCATCTTCTACTTCGGGTACCAGGACTACTGGGCCGAAGAAGGGGTGTTGGACGTGTGGGGAGCCACACTACCAGTGCGAGTGTCCTGTGGAGAGGACTGGGGTGTTCGGATCAATCAGACCCGCTACCGTGGGAGATATGGGCAAGGCCCATCAGATACATGCAGTAGTGAATAACTTCCAGGCAGAGCACCAGTCGACTGTGCTCAAGATGATAGGTACTGTCGCTTACCAAACCCTTAGTATTTTGATAGACCCAGGTGCTACTGAGAGTTTCATTTCTGGTGCAGCACTAAAAAGGATTAAGGTAAAGGCAGTCAAACAGGACGAGTTTAGCTTCATAGAGATGGCTTCTGGAGCCAAACAGAAGGTTGGAGGAAAGGTTACGGGCTGTGCCCTTAACCTGGGAGAGTTTGTCATGAGGGTCAACTTGTACGTCACAATCTTAGGATCTTATGACGTCGTGATTGGTATGGATTGGTTGGAATCGCATGAGGCGATACTCAACTTTAAGATGAAGAGGTTGAGCTTGGTCGATGATGAAGGACAAAGACAGGTGATTATAGGATGGAACCAGGGAGTATCCCTGAGGTTCGTCTCTTCCTTACAGTTGTGGAAGAGTATGTGCAAGGGGTGCAAGATTTATGTGATCCTTGCACTAAATGAAAAGAGAGTAACAGAAGATCTAGAACACCTTTCGGTGGTGAAGGAGTTTGCGGACGTATTTCCAGAGGAGTTACCTGGGATGCCGCCGGAAAGAGAATTGGAGTTTACCATAGACCTAAAACCGGGGACTGAACCGATAGCGAGAACACCTTATCGGATGTCGACCTCGGAGTTGCAAGAGCTGAAAATGCAACTGAAGGAGTTGTTAGACCTGGGACTGATATGCCCTAGTGTGTCCCCATGGGGTGCACCAGTTATTTTCATTCGGAAGAAGGACGGATCGTGGAGGATTTGCATTGACTACCGTCAACTGAACAAGGCTACGATCAAGAATCAGTATCCCTTACCAAGAATTGATGATCTGTTCGATCAAATGAAGGGTGCGACAGTGTTCTCCAAGATCAATTTGCGATCAGGGTATCACCAGTTACGGATCAAGGAGGATGACGTCCCTAAGACCGCCTTTAAGACGAGATTTGGACATTACGAGTTTACTGTTTTACCTTTTGGACTGACAAACACCCCAGGGGTATTTATGAGTTTGATGAACGGGGTGTTCCGTGAGTACTTGGACAAGTTCGTCCAAGTATTCATTGACGATATTTTGATCTACTCTCGAACGACGGAGGAGCATGACGAGCACTTGCGCTTCGTATTACAGTGTTTATGAGAACACAAACTATACGTGAAGTTGTCCAAATGCTCTTTTTATCAATCGAGGATTCACTACTTAGGGCATGTCATCTCCGACGAAGGCATCGCCGTGGATCCAGCAAAGGTTGAGGCTATTATTGAATTGCCTGCACCGACAAATGTCACATAAGTGCGTAGTTTTATGGGTTTAGCAGGGTACTATCGACGGTTTGTCGAGGGATTTTCAAAGATAGCAAATCCGATCACGGAATTGCAGAAGAAAAATAAGAAGTTTGTTTGAACTGAGAAATGTGCGGAAGCATTTCGAAGGCTGAAGGAGTTGTTGACCACAGCGCCGATACTAAAGGTCCTTGACATGGACGCAGACTTCTTGGTATGCACTGACGCATCCAAGGAAGGTTTAGGTGGAGTCTTGATGCAAGACGGACGAGTGATTGCTTACATTTCGAGGAAACTAAGAATGCATGAGGAAAACTACGCGACGCATGATTTGGAGTTATTAGCCATCGTATATGCCTTGAAGGTGTGGAGACACTACCTTGTTGGATGAAAATTTGAATTAAAGACTGATCATTGTGGACTACAACAAATTTTTAGGCAAAGTGACCTGAACGCGCGACAACGACGTTGGTCAGAATTGCATAGAAGGTACGACTTTGAGATTACTTACATAAAGGGAACAGTGAAATGAGTGGCAGATGCTTTGAGTCGGAGGCCACACATCTTTTTGGTGTTACGTCTTCAGACGAATCTACGTGAGAAGATTCTCACCTTACAGCGTGATGATGACTGGTACAAAGAAGTCGAGGATTTTATCGGACAAAACACAATGATGGTACCACGATATGAGGGATATTTTTTTGATAGCGATGGTTTATTGAGGTTTAGAAGTCAGATTTATGTACCTCCAAATGACGAGTTGAGGATGTTGATCCTGAGCGAGGCTCATAGAGCAGTTTACATGGTGCACCCAGGAGTCACAAAGATGAGGGAAAACCTTAAACCCTTATTCTTCTGGAAGGGAATGAAGGCCGACATAGTCAACTTTGTGGCTAGATGTCTTGAGTGTCAGCAGGTAAAGGCTGAACATAGACACCCGGCAGGATTAATTCAACCCCATGCCATTCCGGAATCGAAATGGGAAGTTATATCGATGGATTTTATTGTTGGATTGCCACTGACGGCAAGGAGACACGACTCGATTTTTGTAGTAGTAGACACTCTGACGAAGAGTGCTCACTTTATTCCTGTGCGTACGAC
>ML817751.1:8529-22549 GCA_009831015.1 Picea engelmannii | reverse complement strand
GCGGTTAAATATTATTTGTTGCACTCTAGATTCATTCTTATTCACCATATCTTCAGTTGTATGCACGATACAATGTTTTTCCAGGGATTTGGATGGTTTTTATTTGCATTAGTAAGTCTTAACAAACTGATTAAGTTCTTACCGTAATTATGTACTCCGATCGTATCCTTGCGTCTTTGTAAATACTTTTCGATTTAACAATTTCCTTGTTGTGATCATTACTCATATATATATATATATATATATATATATATATATATATATATATCCAAGTCGCATCTTGTGTGCCTCTGTAATTACTCATTAATGCAATAATTTCTTTATCGTAATCCTTATCCTTGTTATAATTATATCTATGTGATACGAGAACAATTGGGGTGCTCTATTTTAATTTGTTGACTTTGTCACAGTAAAATCCCTTCCATTCTTTTGGTCCTCTATACAAGATTTTGGTAAATACTTCTAGGTAATTCATTTTATGGTTCCTCTATAAAAGTACTATGTTGATGACAAACTGGTATCTTTTTTGCTTGTTGTCGCTACCTCTTTGTTGACTATTATTTTTCAAGTTTCTTGAAACGACTCCTTCGTTACGACAACAAAAGTGGTTACAAAAGAGGTAAATATTTACTTTTTTAAACAAAAGCTAAGACAGGTGAAAAGCATCACAACATAGTTTAATAACCATAATCAATCCCAAAGAGACTTGCATGGAAATCCATTTATAAGATCAAATCCATTGATCCATTCTTATAAATCCATCACACCATGAATTTTCAAAACAAACTTCATTTTGTCTTCCCTTGTTTATTGCCACATTAAGCAATTCATATACTTGAATTTAGGCTATCATATGAAAGATGATGATTGTTAACTTATTGCAATTCATGGTTCCTTGGACATACCACCATTTGTCACCTTCCTACTCTTGGAATGAATAGAAATCATGTTTGATTTGAGATCAAATCTTGGAATATTGTTGTCCTTAGCTACATATGAGACTAGATGACTTTCGGACTTCTTTGGAAACAACGTTTCCATCATTTTATTTTCATGTTGAACCTTTTGAGGAACTACAAGGTTTATTTAGAAGTACAACACCGTTGAAAGATCATAAATTGTTCTATTAGGTTTCCATTTATTCTTTTATTATCACAGTAAAAGTTCCTCTATGCTTACCTTCTAAAATCACCAAGTGCCCTCATGGTGTAGGCTCCCAATACAAAATTCCTGTGTCATGTTTCCTTATGTTAACTTTCTTAATTATCATTTCACTATTTTGTTCTATCATTTTTTTACGTTTTGCAAAATCCACAACATTTTCTCATCCACATTTCATGGAAATTTCATCCAAAATGCCCCTTTCTCTGACAATTAATGCATCAACTTATTTGAGGTCTTTCTTCTTTTGGTGTAGGACTTCTTTCATCGACCTCACTATGTTTACTCATAAAGCTTCCCTTATACACAATTTTTCTTATATTCATTTCTCAAAAGTCCCACCAAATTTCGTACACACCTTAAAGGCATATAAGCTAAGAAAAGAATAACTAGAGAACACAACTAAGCCATGATCAACATGCCAATGACCCACCTGTTGTTGGATTGGAGGACAATAAAATGGGTGCTAAATCCAAATATTTAACACTGATAGATTGGGATGAGCAGGGTTTTAGAACCAATAATACATTTTCAGTCCTTGACCAGGGATTTGGCAAGGATTTCCCATGAATATCAACGCCATATCCTAGAATTGTGACCAGTACCTTGGGTGGGGGGAGAATATCTCTTTTGAAGAACATGAACCAACTTTCTAAGCCAAATGTATCTTTTCTTTGGGAGACTAATTTTAGGATCTATTGAATTAAATGAGTATGGAAGGCTGATTTATGGTCTACAAGTCATGAGAGACAAAGAGGAGGTGTACATTGTAGAATATTCTATTGTTCACTAGCTAGATCCATTAATTTTGGATAAAATTTAGGACTATTATGTCAAGCGCAATTGAAAATCCTATTAGTTGGAATAGAAAAGGGTTTTTGATCTATATATGGCCACAATGATGCAAAGTGGGGTGAATTCAGCTCTAAAAATAGATGACCCAATCTATACCAGTAGAAAAATGGACTATTGGTGGAGATTTCGATCTGGTTGATTGGAAACATCAATTTGCATACATCTCCCAAAAAATTTTGTTGGTTAATAATTTGAATCTCATTGAATTTCTAGATTAATCTAAAGATATTTTTGAAATATTTCAATAGTGGCTATTAAGGCAAGGCATTTACGACCCAGAGGTTATCATCTAGAAAAAATTGTAAGCAAATTCCAAACATTTAAGGCCATCAACCTCAAGATTCACCTGAACCTCTTCAACATTAGTTCTAAGTTATCATCATTGTTTTTGCAAATGGAAACCATGATTTATCAATGAAAGAATTTTTGTATTAAATGAAACATTAAGTATAGAACCAAGCCTACCCATCCCACGTTCTCTTTAGGAAGACAATATTGACTAGGTTTCATTTCCATTGGTTTTACTTGGCACTTCAAGTAGCTATGGTGCACCTGGATGTAACGGTTGAACTCATAGCACTAGGAGATGATTTCCAACAAGTACATATTAGCTAAGAAGCCTGGTCGATATTCTCCTTTAGGCCTGCCAAAAATTTTAGTGGACATGGATGTGGTCTATAGTAGGCCAGTGGAAGTCTACCCCAACTAGCACGGGTGCAATTATTAGTGCGATCCTAACTTGGCTCTACATGACAGTAGACATATTCCAGGACCTACCCTCTCCTTCCAAAAATATATCCATATAAAGGAAGTTAAGATATCAACATAAAGGAAGTTAACATCTAAAATGCATGCAGTTTTTAGGTATGAGATTTTAAGTCATTCCAAGCATAAAAAAAATGCAGAAAGAAAACGGAAATGAAGAGATGAGGATTTCCTGAGACCAAGAGGAAAGTCTCCCTTGTATATGGAGAAGCCATGCATGCCCTTGTGTTGCCTTCAAAATGTAATTCTCAAAGGAAAAGGAGACACCCAGTGGTTTATAATTGTGGTACTCGCAAGCTTCTCCATTCTTCAAAGTCGGGTAGGATTTTATTTCTGGCCGTGGAACAACTCCTCCTTCTGCACTATGGATTATGAAGGGATTGCAATATTCTACACAACACATATGACAATGAAAACTAGAGATGGTCTTCAAAAATTTCACCCACACCCAAACATAACAAGACATTCTTCTCGATTTATAATTCTTGAACCATTATGCTACATCAATTGCAAATTTAACAACAATAATTAAATTAAAAATTCTGAAATGTCATTCAATGGCAGCAACCTAAACAATTTTGTATTTTGGATATGAACTACTAGCAACGATTCAAATCATAAATCCAATGGATTGTAACAAGAAAATCAATGAATAAAAAATTCACATACATTAGTTTGATATTGAAATGGTAGTAATTCTAGAAAAATTCACCTTCCATGGTACATGAACATCAATAAACTTACCATTTTGATATCAGAAATTCCAATTCAATTTACAAAAAATTCTAACTATATCTATAATATAATATATTACAAATAAAAATCATAATAAAAATACTGTGATTGACAATGAAGGAATATAAGGTGTTCTTTGACGATGGAACGTCTTCCAACCTTTCTCTTGCTAATCATTGAGACGTCACCGATACCTCCCATCCAATGCTAGGGTAGTCTTCTTCCCCCTTAGCCCCCTGAGCCACAAAGGGGCCATGCACACAAACCAAAAATACTCTAGCTCCAAGATTTCCTTGCAAGGTAAAGACACGACTCTATTTCAATCTTGTTATCCCAACTCTCACAAGAAAAACCAGTCAAAAATAAGTCGGAAGCATAACTTTACCAATAACCAGTCTCCTCCCTTTTTCCATCTAGACCATTTGCTTTATAGGAATTTTCTAAATGAAGCATCCCCACTTGCACAATTAGTTTGGTTTTTAATTAAATAAAATTAGTATTATTCCCCCTTACACTTGTCACCCTTTCCCCAAGTTGCACAAGTAATTACATATTATATTTTAATTAAAATTTAATTTTCCTCACCTTTCCTAAATGCGCTCTTTAAATTGCTCCTAGTTGTCTCTTTATTCCCTAGATCCTTATTTAATGACTGACGCCTTACTAAATATGCGTTGAGTTAAAATAAGAGTCTTCTTCTAGTTAGACTAGTGGTAGTTAGACTCTAGATACCATTCTATGCATACACACAATCTCTCATGCTTTATTCATTTCATATCTTAAATTCCAATTTGGTATTTTCTTACACATATGTGTATTATATCCATATTTTAAATTTAATCATTTTACTTAATTTTTATATTTATTTACCTCATTCCTTTTTAATTTAGTTAATAATTTAGTTTAGTCTCCTTACAATAACTTAGACTTAGGACTAATTTTTGAATAGGCTTAGACTTTCATTTGGGATTTATAATCAATAAATTCATTCTTTAATTAATTAATTAAATCTGGAAAGACCTAAAGATTTTTTAAGGTTTAATCATTCTCTCAAGGTTTTCTAGGCCACCTAGATTCATTGACTGGAGATTTAATTATGCAACATGCCCTTCAATATGAAACTCCATGCTCCAAGGGTGCCACTCACCTTTGACTAGTTTTGGTAGTTTTCCAACCCTTGGAGTCAACACTCCATTCAGGCAACCTTGTGAGAGAATAATGGCTTCTAAGGAATAAGGACTCCACCTTATTGTGTTCCCCTTATAATATTCATTAGATATTGTTTGTGTCTTCCCTCACGAAAACGTGGACCTCTCGAACTAGGTAATCATTAACCTACAATTTAAGCCACAACAAGAGTGCTAGTAGGATGTGACAGGGACGTTGCCACACCTCTCCTTCAATATTTGTTTTTTGTGCATGGTCCCTTTACTCCTTATGTGAGTCATATTAGAAATCATTCGTCAACCTACATTCATTAACAAAACAATGTCACCTATCCATATACATAATAATACTAAATAAATCATCTGAAACATATGCGTACAATGAAATACTCAAACAAAACATAATCCACTCCCTGACTCAATCCGGAGTCCAAGGAGGTCCATTGATGCCAACGACATCCAAAATCTATCATGGGTCCTGCACACTCATGTAAACTCATCAATATAATTTGTCAATACATATATATCAAATGATAATAAATCACAACCATCAAAATCATCATAACAATCCATAATCGAAACAAGTATCCATGTACTATAACCATATCACTTGCATGTAAGTGTCCTCAAAGAATAAGTCCATATCATGTTCTCACAAGAGAGAGATCTTACATTTCTTCTCTGGTTACAATCTGTACCTTTCTTTTTATAACCCTTCTCTTTATTTTATATTCTAAGGATTTTATAGGACATGTACAAGAATGATGAAGCAACATAACTTTATTTATTTGCTTATTCTTTATTTAATTTCACAAGTGAAATTTTATGCATGGATATAAATTGATGATGGGTTCCTTTTTCTTTGCGAGGGAACCCATCAAAGGGTTATGGACCCACTCCTCCTCCTCCTAAATCATGGATCAACTACTTTTCAAAGGTAAACAAAGACAATCCAATATTCATCGGGATCCAAGATAAGTAACATCTTTGAATTATTTTTTTTATCTCATTATTTAATAACTTGAATACTAGCGAATTTATTAACACCTTCACATTAATTCTCTTGTAGGTTGGGAATAACAATGAATTTGGTGAAATAATCTTCCTGCCACCAAAAGGTATTCGAGTTCCATAATCTTTCGTCACCGGTCCATGAACGTATTCACTTCAGTTACAGACTGTTTCTATGTAGGTTGTTTTAAAACTCTGTTTAAAACTAGTTATGGAATTCCTGGGTCTATGGAACCCCCATGTGTACTATTTGTTCAACGACCTATAGAATGTAATAAATGTATTTTTTCAAACATTCTTAGATATTTTGTATCAACTATCTTTATGTGTTAATAGATAAAAATAATGTAATTGGGATTTTTATTCTTTTCCCACCTGTTCTCAGCATAATAGTATAATATTTACATACATTCTATTTATATATGTTTCTTTCTAAAGTATTTGATTTTTTACAGTAGTTGAAAAACAATCAAAGAAATAAGTCCATCATGGCCAATAGGAACATATACACAGTTATACACACACACACACACACACACACACACACACACACACAGACACACTAATCTAGATAAGTTTACAAACGTCACTATAGATACTCTTACACAGTGTCAAACCACACATCTAATATGACTACACAATCCACATAATAGATTTTGATTTATATATATATGTAATATAAAGCATAACATTAACCATATGACATCAACAATATAACATCAACCATAAAAGTACAAAGTTGAAATACATATATGAATATTGATGATGGGAAACAAATGGAAAAACAATGTTCCACTCAACCGTAGAAAAAAAACAACCATGATCACTTGTTCTGATCACCCCCTAGCCTGACCATTAATCCATAAGGGAAAAATGAGTCACACTCCTTATCCATTGTCACCTTCAACAATTCAGAAAAAATGTTTTTGCCTCCCACCAGATGTGTTCATAAAAACATAAAAAGTTTTCACTCCTCCAACATACTAAACAACGTCCTACCTCCCACATATGTTGTATTTACCTTGTGCCTAGGAATTTCCATTCCTTTCCCTCCTTGGGGAAATTCACAGCTTTATAAATCCCTGATTCTTAGGGGATGCTAGTGACAAAATTAAATTTCCGACACTTGTAAAAATAAACTTCGAGTTAAGTCAAACTTGTTCCCCACTCATGGAGTCATAGTCAACTATTTTTAACCTAACCGTTCCATTTGTATTCCATGATTTAATTTAATAAAAGTTTTTCTCATACATGTGTCCATGAAAAGAGGATAGTTGGGAAAGTCAAACCTTTTCCCAATATTCATAAAATAATAATTACATATTCCAAAATTCTAAATTTGTATTTTCCATAAATGGAAATCTATTTCTAATTCAACTTGGAATTTATTTTCTAACAATTTGAGGATATCACATCCTCTCCCCCTTAAGTACAACACTATCCTTAGTGTTCAATTCTCTCTTGGAACAAAATTGGATAAGATTTCAGCATATCTTCTTGCAATTCCCAAGTGGCCTCCTCAGGGATAAAGTGCTTCCATTACACTTTTACCTGGGAGATGGCTCTATTCCCAAGTATTGTTTCTTTCGTATCCAGAATGTATAGAGATTCCTCTTGGAACTCTCCTTCTGGTTCCACCTGCACCATGTTCCAATCAATGATGTGAGTAGGATCATAAATATATATATTTTCAATAATGAAACATGAAAAACGTTATGAAATTTTAAATTTGCAGGAAGTGCCAGTTGATAAGCCATTGGTCCGATTCGATTTAAGATCTCGAAAGGACCGAAAAACCTTGGCACCAACTTGGAACAATTTCCTAGATTTAGGGAGCTTCTCCTTTCTTTGAATTATATATATATACATGTTCCCCAATCTTGAATTCTTGATGTCTCCTTTTTAGGTCTACATAGCTTTTATGTCGATCTTGTGCCTCCTTCAAGTTTTGTTGTATTCTTTTTACCATTTTCTCCATTTATTGGAGCATTTATGGTCCAACCATAATCCTGTCAACCAGATTATACCAACTAGTCGGGGTTGTGCATTTCCTTTCATATAACACTTCAAAGCGAATCTGTAACACACCCACTATCATAAATCAAAAATTTTGGGTTAATGTCTCCCAAAGGAGAAATCTCTAGAGACTTGCATTAGCGAAATGCCAATCCCCAGTTCAATATCGGGATTCGGGGTTTCAGACTTTTCGCTGTCGAGAGTCCCTGTCCTCTCGAATCCCTGATCACCGATGGGACAAATTTTCGATGCCCGCCTTTTTCACCAGCCTCTTCTAGCGTACTACTGGTCCATGTGTCCTGCGCTCATATGACCACCGTCATATGCTTCTGTCAGGGTTTTGACGCCCACGATGTTTTGGAAACTTAAATCACCGATCTCCGATGTGCTTCATCCCTCTAAGCTAAGTCCTGGCCAATGTGACCACTAATTTCCGGGACTGTAGTCCTACCTCTCGTCGGGGCTACGGGGTTTCCAATGTTGTAAAACACTTACCCCTAAGTTTCCCGATCTCTCGAACATCGATTCTCTTTCAAGCCGACAACTGGCTCCCACTATGGCTCTTCCCTCAACTTCCGTGATTCGGATAGTTGTTCCCCACTTATCGAGGTTTCGCGGATCGCGACTCCAAAGTGCATAGTTCACTTTTCACCGAGATCCTCGATATCCCGATGAACTCCAAACGCCAATAAATTGACTCCTTGTCGGGATTTTCTCCGATGGCGCAGATCTCTACCACATGTCCTCTAAATTTAACGGTCTCGATTTCCTTCGGGGCTCGGGACTTGAAAAGCCTCGAGTTCCTTGTCCTCAGGAACTCCGATATGCTGATTCCTGACTCTTCCTGGAGGTCTGACACCTGTCCTCCACTAAAACCCTATTACAGTGGGGTCGTCGCGTTTTGGAGTTTCACGACTTCTCTAGCACTAATTCTCTCATCACCGAGAGCCCCGATATATCGATCCCCGACGCACGTGAGAACTTATTCTTCCACGTCACTACCTTTCCGTCGCTATATCGGATATCACGATTTCTGTTGCAACAATTCCTTTGTCTTTGGAAACTCTGAAATGCCAAACCTTGACTCCTAGGGATCCTATGACATGTGTCCCTGCATATGGACGGTTTAAAACTCCCATCGGGATATCGCGGATCACGAATCCTGATGCAACGATCTCTTCACTCCGGGAATCCCCGATGGTTAAATCCCGACTCCTGTCCTGATGTCGGACGCGTGTCCTGCAGAGATCAGTGGCTAGGATCTTTTCTCAGGATTTCGTGACCTACAAGGTCTTGATTCTCTTGACCTTCAAACCCCGATGACTCTGAAATCCCGATGACTCTTCCAGGACTCCTCGTCTGCATACTAGAACTTAAACCCTGCGCAACTTTCCCGAGATCTAACAGCTGATGGTATCTCTGTTCATATCTAACGGCCCTAGACTCTTCCCTACCCATGAGGACATAGGAAAATCAGGTGGTAAGGACTTTAACGCCCTACCTTCTCCTGCTAATCTAACGGTCATGGGTAAACGGTGGAATTCCCGATGAATTCTCATCCGCCGATTCGATATTCCTCCCTTAGACTGTTATTTTGGGTTTTTAAGAGGATCGTTCCTCCTCGTGCTGGGTTATTAAGACTTGTGCCTTCAAGTTCCTATTCCAGGTTCTGGATAAACCTTTTCCAAGAGGGAAATCTCTGCAAGAGATCTATTCCGGGGCTTTCCGGGAGATGGGTGAAGGGAAACAACTTCCCGAGAACGGGCTGGGAGCCTAACTTAATTCAACCTATAATTAGATTCATTTATCAACTTAAATCATGCATAGCTTCCTCTGTCATAAGCTTATGTCTATAAATTCTTATCAAAACATTGCATAGACATTCTTACACTGAAATCGTTCAAAATTTCATAGGTCTATGAGCATATACATATAAGTATCATTCTATGAATTTCAAGAGGCAATATGTAAACAAAACACTTATCAGAAGTGACTTTAGGAATGGGTGCAACTGCTAAGAGGGGTGCTCATTTCCACCCAACCGTAGGCGTAGCGACTTCTGATGGATTTACCACTAGCCACCCCCGCGTTGAGACCACGATGCTGTCGAGACTGCATCTCTCCGTCTACCAGTGACCAGGAGCGAAGGTTGCAATCCTCCCTCCCTGCTATCACTCACTCTGTGTAAAAATTGCCCGAGTTCCCCTCGCGTCTGCTCCCCCCTCAATCGCTTCTACCATACGCCTTATACTCTCGTGAGGTTGCGTGTGGCACGATTACCCTCACGTTGGTCAGTCATGATGGCTCTACGGATCGGCGGTTCACCTCCCCATCCCTCATCAAGCCATCAACCTACTAGCCTGCAAGGCATTAAATTTCAGGGCCAGCGAGCCGCTTTTGGTTCTCCGGGCCAGTGGAGTCCAAATACGGTATTCCTTCAGGATGGAAGTTAACGCCACCTTCTTAGGAGCCTTCCACCACCATCGTGGTCTCTTTTTTGCACATCCCCTCTCAGCAGTCCTGCAATAAATTCAAAATATTATTCACATTCATTGACCTCTTCCTGCAGGTCCATTTACATCACATATTCATACTTATGAGTTTGCCATAGTCCTTGGCTTGTCCAGTTATATTTACAATCTGGGGGAAACAGGGTGTTACAATTCCCTCCCCCTTAAAAGGAACATCGTCCTCGATGTTCTTAGCTACTAACATGAATTACATGTACAGAAATAAACAAAATCGGATATGCCTGTCTCATAGCATCCTCCATTTCCCATGTAGCCTCATCTGGGACAAAATGTTTCCACTGCACCTTGACGTGTGCAATGGTTCTGTTCCGGAGCTGGGTTTACTTTATGTCCAATATGCATTGGGGTTTTGGTAGAAATTCTCCCTCCAGTTCCACCTGGATCACGGACCAGTCAATTATATGATTAGCATCATGTACATATTTCTTCAATAATGAAACATGGAAAACATTATGTGCTTTTACTGTGGGAGGAAGTGCTAGCCGATATGATACATGCCCCACTCTGTCTAGAACCTCAAAGGGTCCACAATACTGGGGTGCCAATTTGGCACAAGTGCCCATTTTTAGGGAACTCCTTTGGGGCTTAATTATGAGGTAAACATGATCTCCTGTCTGGAACTCTCTTGGAGTTCTCTTTTGATCAGCATAACTTTTCTGTCGGTTCTGAGCGACCCTCAGATTTTGTTTTATCTGAGTCACTTGCTATTCCATTTCTTTCAACATGTCTGGTCCAAAATAAATCCTATTTACAGGATTTCTCCAGCTGACTGGGGTATTACATTGTCTACCATAGAGGACCTCGAATGGACTCATCTTTAAGGACGCTTGATAGCCGTTGTTGTTGGCGAACTCTACCAATGGCAGGTAGTCTTCCCATTTCCTGGGTTGATGCATCACATGCATCCTCAACATGTCCTCTAATATCTGATTCACTCTTTCTGTCTGTCCATCGGTTTGAGGGTGGTAGGCGGTATTAAACGACAATTTGGTCTCTAAACCCGCCATCAATGATTTCCAGAATTGGGAAGTGAATTTTGTGTCTCTGTCAGATATTATCTCTCTCGGCATGCCGTGTAGTCGGAACACCTCTTTCATGAATACCTGTGCGATATCTATCGCCTTGCAGGTCGATTTGATGGGGATGAAATGAGCAGACTTGCTCAGTTTATCCACCACTACCATAATGGCATCATTTTGTTTGGTTGAAGTTGGTAATCCAGTGATAAAATCCATGGAGATGGTTTCCCTTTTTTATTCTGGAATGGGTAAAGGGTGTAATAGTCCTGCTGGGTGTCGGTGTTCTACTTTAACTTGTTGGCATTCTATGCATTGGGACAAATATTTGGCTACCTCCTTCTTCAATCCCGGCCAGTAAAATTGTTTTCGGGTGGCAGTAATCATTTTCTGGTATCCTGGGTGACCGGTGTAGGGTCTTTTATGTAGTTCATCCATGATGAACCTCTTCAAGTCGTCACAATTGGGAATGTACAGTCGATCTCTGTAGGTGAGTAGACCTCCTTTGGCCGTCTGATAACCTTCGTACTTTACTCCAACGGGTTCTGGATGTAGGTACAGGGTCACATTTCGAACAAAGGGATCTGTTTCTTGTGCCTCCTTGACTCTGTTCTTGACATCTGTCTCGCAGGTACTCACTGCTGCAAGGTGAATTGTTCTCATGCTTCTGCTAAGGGCATCGGCCACCCTATTCTCCTTCCCTTTAATGTGTTTGATTTCAAAGTCAAATTTGCTAAGGAGGGCCATCCATCTAGCTTGTCTAGCATTGAGCTTGGGTTGATCAAACAAATACCGTAATCCACAGTGATCTGTCATAAGCACAAATTTCCTTCCCAGGAGGTAATGCCTCCACATTTTTAAGGCATGCACTATGGCAGCCAATTCTAGATCATGAGTCACATAGTTGACCTCATGTTCATTCAATTTTTGGGATTCGTAGCATATCACCTTTCCTTCCTGCATAAGGACTCCTCCGAGCCCTTCTTTACAGGAATCTGTGCACACAAGGAAGTCAGCTTCTGGGTCAGCAATTTTCAACACGGGTGCATGGGTTAGTAGATGTTTCAAGGTTTGAAATCTTTCTTCGCATTGCTGTGTCCACAGAAATTTTGTTCCCTTCTTCTGGAGGGCAGTGATTGGACAACCGATATTGGAGAAATCTTTTATAAATCTTCTATAATATCCCGCTAATCCCATAAAGGATCTGATGTCTGAGAAATCCTTTGGGGTAGGCCATTCCATGATAGACCTGATCTTGTCAGGATCTACTGCTACCCCTTCCTTGGATAGAACATGTCCCAAGTAGTGTATTTTCTTCTGAAAGAAGTCACACTTGTTGAATTTAGCATAGAGTTGATGCTCTCTTAGCACTTGCAGCACAAGTATAAGATGTTCTTTGTGTTCTTCTCTATTCCTAGAGTAGATTAATATGTTGTTAATGAAAACTAGTACAAATTTATCTAAAAATTTACTGAGTACATTGTTCATTAAGCACATGAAAGTGGCAGGGGCATTGGTTAACCCAAATGGCACTACCAAAAACTCATAGTGACCATACCGTGTCTGGAAAGCGGTCTTATGGATGTCTTCACCCTTGATTCGGACTTGATGGTATCCTGACCTCAAGTCAATTTTTGAGAAAACAGAGGCACCTCCCAACTAATCGAATAGATCATCGATCCTGGGCAAGGGGTATTTGTTCTTTTTGGTTACTTTATTAAGTTGTCTGTAGTCTATACACAGTCTAAGGGTGCCATCTTTCTTTTTCACAAATAGGACCGGTGCTCCCCATGGGGACACGCTGGGTCGAATATAACCCTTATCCATCATTTCTTTCAATTGCAACTTGAGTTCTACTAACTCAGGTGTGCTCATCCGGTAGGGTGTTCTAGACACCGACACCGCTCCTGGTACAAGTTCTATTGAGAAGTCAATGTCTCTTCTCGGAGGTAGACCCGGTATCTCCTCTGGAAACACATCTCGGTATTCTCTTAGGATAGGGTGATCATTAGGGCTTGGGTCTGAACCTTCGGTTGTTTTCAACACCTGTACTGCATATAGGGGACATCCCTTTCGGCAATACTTCCTCATTTGTAATGCTGATATTTGTCTCACCGAGACCGGTTTTCGGATCCCTTGAAGGGTTATCCTTTTTCCTTCTTCGTTCACACACTCTAAGGTTTTATAGTAACAGTCCAGTTTGGCTTTATGGCCGGCCAGCCAGTCCATACCGATCAACAGATCGTATGATCCCAGGGGTAATACATTAAGGGTTGCTTGAGTGGGGGATTCACCCAACATTAATTGGCAGGCTGGTATGGCCTCTACCACCTTTCTTTTGGTGCCAGTGGCTAACTTTACTAACCACGTCTTAGTTTGTTTTCGTGGCTGTAGCTTACACTTATCAACAACTTTAGGGGATATATAACTCAAATTTGAACCAGGATCAATCAAAGCAGATACCAGATGGTTGAAGATCATACCTTCTATTTCCACCACTGAAGCTTGGTGGTCAGCTTGGTTATTATCCAAGGCTGCATAGATTTGCGGCACACTCCTTGCCACATCATTGACCGTGGTAGCTTCCTCATGTTATAAATTTTCTGACTATTCTGTTGTCAGAGTGGACAGTCTCTCCGGAGATGATCTCCTCTGCAATCCCAGCATTCCAAAGGTTTTCTCTTTGGGTTATCAGTCTTTACTGGTATAGGTCCAGAAGTTTTATTTCCGTCCACCGAGGGAAAGTTCTGCTGGAGTACACTCC
>ML817750.1:40620-58521 GCA_009831015.1 Picea engelmannii | reverse complement strand
AATTAAAATTATTTCAGTAAGTCGGCTCCTTACAATAACTTTTTGAGTATTTATACATGTGTTATATTCTTTTTTCCTTCATTTTTCAAAACGCGCTTTCCTGATGATGGACCACACTAGTTTGGTCTGAAACGTCGAAGAACATAAAACCTATGCGATGGATCCGAAAGCACTCTCTGAACAAAACAATAATCGCAAAAGTCTTAGAACAAAAATTTTTCAAAGGCTTAGGGTTTATTTTATAAGTTTTGAGTATATTGTTATAAATTTTAAAGGTTGTATAGAAAATGAAAAGAATACACACACACACACACACACATATAACTTGGCATTTTGGTGTGTGATATGTAGTAGAAGTGTTGCAAATTTATTTTGAGGAGGTCATGATATTGAATTGGTGTGTAGTCAATGTCTTTTCTTGTTAGAGAGTTGATGTGTTGGTCAAAAGAAAGAAATAGTCTACAGGGGATTTTGTGACATTTTAGTATTGTAGAACTGTCAATCGAGAGTTTAGAGGATTCTTTGTCGAGAATATTCTAAAATTTCAACCAAGAGTTAGTTGAGAATATTTAATTCTAGGCTAATATTATTTTGAATCAATAAAATATCCACCAAGAGAGTTTAAGCAAGGGTCAAACTATTGGCAAAGAAATTTTAACCTAAGGAAAACTCTCAGCCAAGAGTTTTTGGTGTTTTGACTAAGAGATTTAACTCTCATTCGAGAGTATCCTTAAATATCAATAAAAAGTTCTCATTGACTAAACTCTCTATCAACAATTTAAAAATCTATCAAAAGAAATTTCTCATTGATTAAACTCTCGGTTGAAAGAAAGGATCCTAGTACAAATCCTCACGCCTCTTGCCAAAAAGTGTTATTAATATTCATGTTTTCACCCCCTTATAATTTTTTTTTTATTAATTTAGGTTGACAAATGCGAGGGACTAATATTTAATCTTGGAGGACATCTTACAATTAGATATGCATGGGGCATTGGGGAAATCACCAACAATGAGGTATAGGTACTAGAAAATTACCATGGTGTAAAACTTCTCACCATTATAACTAGGCATATTGTTATAGTAATGGGAGATTCATCACTTATCATCAATGAAATTAGAACAAAAGGGAAAAATGCATCCCCTATCCTAGTTAGATTTATTCTTTGATCAAAATATCTAACTCAACAGTTCGACCAATCTCAATTATTTGATGTATATATGGCAAATGATTTAGAAGATAATAAATTGGAAAATGTAGGAGCATTTCTGAATGAAGGGTTGTTGCAAGAAAATGGTTTGGAGGGGATCTCCGCACGAATCTAGAGTTCATTCCATGAAGTCATTGTTTTTTTTTAATTAAGGAGGTGGGGGGAATTTTGATGAATCCCTCTCCACTGTCACTTATCATTTCAAATTAATGAATTTGGAGAGGATTTATCCACCCTTATTCTCTTCCTGGACCCAATAAGCATCTACAATGTGCTTCTTCATTAGATGCAACGACTGAAAATTTGTTGGACATGCAGTTCAAAGAACTGAGTTTTGAGGGCCCACACAAAAGAAGGAAGGAAAACAATTAGGAATGTAAAAGAAGGTAGACATGCAAAAGCAGGAAGAACAACAATCGAGAGTGTAAAATTAGCATGCAAGTGCAAAGATAGGAAAATCACACCCAAACAATGAGTTGCCATGAGTTGTCATAGATTTTTGGGGGATAAGCGACTAGGGTTTTGAGGCCTGAATTCTATGTATAAATATGTAATGGTTCAGGTAGAATAGGTTGTTTATGTTGTGTGAATAGGAGGTTGAAGTTGTGTAGAAATTTTAGCTAATGATAGGCTAAGGTTGAGAGAATAAACTAAGAATGAGAGAGAGTCTATGTTTGAAGGTTTAGGGAGGGTTTGCAGAGAAGAGGCTTGCACTGCAGAGCAGATAGGAAATATGGGGAAGGATATCATGATATATCTATTGTAAGTGCAGTGTGCAAGCCTGAAATGATTGCATGAAGAAAAATAAATAAGCCAGTCGTTGTGGACATAGCCCAAGGATTGGGTGAACCACGCTAAAAACCTATGTCTGAATGTATTTTTATGTGATTGATCATGGATGCTATATTTATGCATAACTAAATATATATCTATTTATTAGATGATTGATGCACAATAATGATGAAGGTTACAATGAATAGTTTATGATGCAATTTTTGGCACAATGGTGATGCATAATTAAAGTTTACTAATTAATCAAGGGAAAAGGGACAAAGAATAAGATGCACCAGGTAGATAAGTAGGAATGAATATGATGATAGCCTCCCATCCCCTCGTCCTTGAAGAAACTTGGTTCCTTCAGCCCCAATAAATTTCTCAGATGAGACTTCACTTACATGCAGGTGATGTCAAAAGGGATGGTGTCTACAGGGCTTGTTGGTAGAATAAATTGAACTTGGGGTCTTACAACCACGTGCCAAAAAATGGTTCCATTGTCGGGACCCAGAATCTGTGATTGAGGGAATGTTTTGGAGGCCGACTAAGAAAGAGATCACCGAATGGATAGAAAGGAAGGAACAATAATTTTCTCAGAAAGAGAATATAAACCGTCGAATGAGCGATGAGAAATGGATGCAAAGGTATGTGTACACAGAGATGCATGATATTTTATTTGGTGAATTTTTTATTATCTCAGCTGAGTGGTTAGAAATATTAGCGGAGAATACCGTAAGGTATTGTACTGCAACACCGATGAAATGGACTCCTGATTTGGTAAGGAAATTGAATTCTGTAAGTAATAAGACTTCCTAACGCCCGTGTCGTTGATTTCTAGTTGAACAGTAAATTGGGAGGTTATATTACAGAATTTACAATAGATTGTATGGAGTCATATAGTGTTGCAGAGAGGTATTTCTTTAAGGGTCCACATGGAAGGTTATGAAAGCATTGGGTACCTAGATAAAGATGTTGTTGTGCGAAAAGTGTGTGATGTCTATGAAATTTGATTTCTAAGGGCCTACGTGCACACGGAGGAACTGGGGGATGACCAGAGGATAGTCTGAAGGTAGGAAAGAATGAAGGAATAAATGCAAAAGGAATGGAGGCACTGAGGATGTAGAGAAATGAAGAAGGTGTATCAAAAGAGGAAGAAGAGTTTGGAGTACTGCACAATGGAAGAAGGTACAAAAGGTTGAAGACTAGGGCTAAGAAAGGAGAGCCACACAGTGAGTTTGAGAGGAGAGAACCCAACCCAACAATCCAAATCATATAAATATTGCACATAGAAGGAGAGGAAGAGGATTTTGAGTTCAGTCCTATAATAGAAGAGCCATTAGGTCCTACTCAGATTGGATCCTGTGTCGATTCCACGACCCCATGTGCATCACATAAATCTGAGGTAACAATTGAAGATTTGTCAAAATCACTTATATTTAGAAAAGGAAGTCAAAATAGTGGGAACAATGCATCGAGTCAGAGCAGTGTAGGCAGTACATCAAGTCAAATTTATCCAACATCACCAAGGGGAGGTACTACACAAAAAAACATGGTAGGATTAGACAACACACTGAGACTGATTGAGTTCTAGGGAGTTGGGTCAGAGGACCTAGAACAACATCTATTTGTATGTGAAACAATTTGGGTTGTGAAGAATGTCCAGGATGAGGCTGTAAATATTGCACAGTTGGCAACAACATTTAGAGGTCATGCATTAGTCTTGTATATGAAACTATAGAGTACCACACCTACGGGAAAAGAAAGGACTTTAGGAGAAATTAGACAAGAATTGTTGAAAGAGTTCAAGAAGCCAAAGTCCGAGTCTCAGTACATCACATAATTGAAGGAAATCAAACAAGTGCAGAATGAGTCAATTTGGGACTATGATCAAAGATTTAAGGATTTGATGGGTATATTGACATTCCAGATCCCTGATCAACAACACCAAGAATGGTTTATTGCAGGACTACTACCACACATTCACAGGTTGTTGATTCAACAGAAGGTTGTGTTGCATCCTGAAGCTTTGGAGATTGCAATGAAACTAGAAGAATCTCTCGTAGGGGATGAAAGGTGGATGGAACAATTCCATACACAATTAGCTTCCTTAATAATTCAATCAACAGAGCTTACAAAAGGGAGGGAGAAGTGAGAACAAGTCTGGTGTACCAAGTGTAGGACTAAAGGCCACCATAAGGACAAATGCCTAGCATTTATGTAGTATTTGGTGATTGGAGCATCGAATCCACTACCAAGAGGGGGATACTATGAAATATGTAATAAATGGGGACATCATTCGACTGAGTGTCTAGTACTACAAAAATACTAGAGTACACCAAGAAATATATTTTGTAACTTTTACAAGTCAGTTATGCACGAAGAGAAGGATTGTCATGCATTCGATTTGATGAGAGAGCACACTTAAGATATGTATAAAATTCAGGAGGAAAATGTTGCGACGGAAGAAGGTGGTCCACAATATACCAATCAGAGAGGATTTAATTTAGGAAACCAAGGAGGATTTGGAAGAGGTCAAAGCAGAGGAAATTTTGGAAGTGGAGGTAGAGGATCGATAATATGTTACAATTGTAATCAACCAGGACAATGATCTTGGGACTGCCTAAATCCTTGTGAAACCTGCACATATTGCAGAGCATTGGATCATGCAATATAATATTGTCCCCAACTACTTGTGAAGTGGTAGGCCAGAGGGAATCAGAACTAAAACATGAATCATAACGTACATAAGATATCAGCCAAGAAACACAATGAAGGACCTAGAATAACAACAGTTACGCGTGGAGGAGATAGAAGGGGATGATGCGACAGATGGAGGGAGGAAGGTTGAGAAATGGGTGAGGAAATAAATAGGACCTATGTTGACATTTTACCCTCAGCAAGAAAAGGAGACGTATCAGAGGGAAAGAAAATAGATACTAGCACTAGAATGGGTAGCATCAACATCATTTGCACCTCTTGTATATGATCATACTATACTAGAAAATACACTTGAGAAGGTAAGTACTCTAAGAGAGTTTCTGATAAGTTGCATAAAATTGATGAAACAAAAAACTATGTTGAATGAATTATGTAAAATGATTGATCATTGAGCACAATAAAGGGAAATTCATGTTGCACAGACGGTAGGGAATCATGTACTACACAAAAACAAGACCAACATAGAGTTCAAATTAAGTGCCCAGATTGGGGAATATAATGTGGATAATGTTATTTTAGACTTGGGTTCTGATGTAAATGTGTTTCTGAATTAGACATGGGAAATTATGGGGAAACCCAAGTTAATATGGTCTCTCGTTCAATTAAGGTTGGAAAACCAACACAAGATAGTACAAATTCGCTGATAGACAAGGATACCTATGAATATCGATGGGGTGCATAGTGTAGTAGATTTCAAAATCATCGACATTGTGGATGATAATCAACCATATACAACACTAATGGGGTTAGAATGTGCCTTTGACAATCAAACAATTATTGACCTAAAAAGGAGGGAAATCATATTTAAGGTAGGAGACTTGAAGGTTACTGCACCATTGGATCCAACATAAGGAAAGAGGTATATCAAACCAACTAGAGGGAACAAGATTGACATCTTGTATAATATGACTGCATGAATGGATGAATATGTTAGCCCCGTTGTAGATGGTGCACAAAGTTGGAGAAGCATTAGCTCATGTAAGTTAGACTCAGAGGAAGGTCTGGAACATTGGCAACAAAGTATGCATGAAGTATAAACTAGACGATGTGCCCACATTACTCGATCATTGCGCTGGATTGGAACGAACTTATGTGACCTTCCTAAATATGATGGTTTGACTGATATAGAATATTTATTATAGGAATTTGAGTTGCGGATACTAGAACAAAAAAGACTGTTGGCATTAGATTTTGTCTTGAAGGCCACTCTAGATAGATGGTGGGTTGCACACAAAGAAGCAATGGAAGACTGGAAGCAGTGAAAAAGCTTGATGCAAGTTAGATTTGGTATCGATATTGAGTATATTGAAAATAAGTATACAAGGATAAGTGATCCAAAAGATCATGTTGAGAAGTGCAGAGACATATGGAGTTCTATCCCGAAGAAGGAAAGGATGCATAGGTTTATACATACATTGAATATAATTCCTAAGAACTGGTACTTGGAACTAGAAATGCACAGAGAAAAAAAATTGGGATGAGCTAACTCAGAGGTTTAAGGTAACATTTACTTTTGAACTTGAATCTCCATTAGCAGATGCATCCTTATAGGTTATTAGAAGCAATATTTTTTTAGTAGAAGGGCCAATGGAGGTAGTACCTATGTGTAGTGTGCACAGAGCTCCCATGACTGTGCATGAATTATTGGAATGTTATAATGTTGTTAAATAAGAACACAATGAGGAATATCCAAGGAATATACAGGTACCTGCAATTGAGGGGGAATGCACAATATAAGGACCAGAGCTTGAATATGCCACGAATGCACAACCATTAAAGACACACAAGGTAAATATTGGGACAAAAGAAAATCCAAAGTTTGCGTAGATAGGTGATTATTGGAATGATGAAATTGTGGAGAAAATTGCAGACTTACTTCGTGAGTATTAGGATATATTCCCAACTATGTTCTTAGAGATAAATGGGATCACTGGTGAGTTAGGATAAATGAAGATCCCTTTGAATCCAAATTTTAATCCGGTGAGACAGAGACCCTACAGGATAAATCTGAAGTATAAAGAGAAGGTGAAATAAGAGATAGACCGAATGTTGGAAGCACGAATCATTGAAATAATAGTGGAATCAGAATGGATAAGTCCAATGGTAATACATGATAAGAAAATAGGGGGAATCAGAATATGTGTAGACCCTAGGAAGCTAAATGATGCATGTTTGCATGATCCATTTCCAACACCATTTATAGATGAAATGCTAGAGAATGTAGGGGGGGGGGAGTCCTATTCTTTCACAGATGGCTTCTCGCAATATCACCTGATTAAGATTGTGTATGAAGATAGACATAACACTACCTTTGTGACAAATTGGCGAAGCTACCAGTACACAATAATGCCTTTTAGACTGAAGAATGCACCTGCAGTTTTTTCAAGAGTAGTTGTCGCAGCCTTTAAGGAATTTATTCATAAGTTCCTTAAAGTTTACTTAGATGATTGGAATGTGTTTAGTCTATTTAAAGATCACATAGAAATATTCAGGTTAATGTTTGACATATATAGACAATGTCATATTTTACTGAATTTGAAGAAATGTATTTTTTGCGCGCCTTTTGAAATTTTGTTGGGCCATGTGGTATGTAAGCAGAGCGTTGTTATAGCAAGATTTTCCTCACCCTATGAAATATTGCATAGAGGGCCTTATTACATTTCACTATGAAGAATTATCTTCCCTGTTGATAAAATCCAGAGACAAAAATACAAATTTTTCCACTTGTACGCATCTTGCACACTATACAGCAAGCATATACGCTGACTGCTCCACTACAGCCCGTGTACATCGGGATTTGTGCCAGAAAATGAAAATTAAATGTCAGGTTTCCATGTCACGATAGGAGATCTATGATCCTTGGCCTTCCATATACTAAAAACATTCTGACTCAGCCCTTCAGTTCCATTTTGAAGGCTATAAATGGGCCAATTCCAAGCTATGGAAAGAAGAGGAAGAATTAAACTTTGAGAGAAAAGTTATTCTGGAGAAATTATTTACTTCCTATTGAGTCTACATCCCCTTGTACTTTAAGTTTGAACACAGTGTTCAGCCCCAAATCTCTTCCCTTATTGATGGAGAAAATCATCGTCTCCCTTCTATGAGCTTGCCTTTGGTGGAGGATTGAAGTGGTGGAGGCCTAGCTAGAAGGAACTTAGTTTCTCAATTCCGAACCGTGCCAACACGAAAGTATGTAATGTTTTCACTTATGTTGATCATTTATTAATATAAATACTGCTTTCCCATCCAATTAATATCTTGAAAATATATGAGTTATTATCCATGGGCGTATTTGTTATGTATATTGATGGATTATGCTATCTAATGTGCTAACCTTTTATATTACCACCATATGCTTGTTTTGCTTGTTTGTTGAGAACTTGTTGCAGGTATATAGCTTTGGATCAAATTGCTCAACGATGGACATCATCGAACATCTAGACGAGGTAGACCTCTTTATTATCTCACTTTCACATTGGTTTATATAGCATGTTTTCTGGGATAGAGTTGATTTCTGCAGTCATGTCCATCTTTTGTGCATAGGGCTCTGGTGGCAGGGTTCCATAAACAAGTTTAGAAGGCAAGAGAAAAGGCATGGCATGATAGACATATTAAACATAAAAAGTTTCAAGTGGGGGACTTAGTATTACTATACGACAGTAAATTTATGCAACATCCAAGAAAGTTTTGAATGCATTGGTTATGACCATATGTGATTAAGCATGTGACCGAGGCAGATGCTACATAGTTGGAAATGTTGAAGGGAGAAGTCATGGGAGGAATGTTGAATGGAAGTCGGCTAAAAATTTATGGAGACAACCAATCTACCACGCACTAATTTGACCTGCGTGAGAACCTTTGTATTATAGTAGGAAAAATAAAAAGAAAAAGTAATAAAAAGTAGAAAAAGGAAAAAGAAGAAAAAGGGGAAGGAAAAAAAAACCCAAAGGAAAAATAGAAAAAATGAAGTTACAATGAGAGTAAGGGCACACAAAAAGTGAGGGTTGTGTAGATAAAATAAATAGTGCAGAGACATTTAGGTACGCATACAAGGAACACAAAGAACAAGACCATGACAGTTGTTAAAGGCATTGAAAGGACAAAAACGATGGCTAAAGAGCGTTAGTGACAAGTCATAAAGACGACGCGTAGACATAAATGGAAACAACCGTCGCGAATCATGACAGACTAATAGTAAGAGACACAAATATGACAGAAGATATGCCAATAAAGCAACATTAAATCAAGCATTCATCGCACCATTGGAGTATTAGATAGTTAATTCAGGTGGGAAGGAACACAAAAGCGGCGAAGGGTCGACAATCATTGTTAATTTTCACTTAGAGTTGCATGCGAGTAAGAGAGAGACGAGAATCGTATTGAAGAAGCTGAGAAAAAACTTTGATCTAAATCAATTGTCACCAGTAACCAGTTTACAGACATGGCACCACCAAAAGAAACATTGCCCGTACCAAAGAAATCCTGAAAAAGAGCGCAAAAGGTAGAACCAGAGGTTGAGGAGACTCTAGGGGCATCATCATTAGATATGAGGTTTCCATGAGACTATATTTAACCAAGGAAGGATGATGCCACACCAGTAACATTACAGAAGAGTCCCAAATATGAAATGGGGATGCTTGACATCCCGTATGGATTCATCATGGACAAAGACATGCTAGGGAGGGTGTCGCAGCTGAAATATGCAGATCAATATATCACATATACGATGAAGTTCCCTAAAATTGCACCACACCAATACTTGGAGCTGAGGATAGATCTAGAAAATAACTAGAGAATACCTGTGCCAAAGGTATGGGCCAAAGTATTGGAGCGAGCATGCATACTAAACATGTTCGAAATCCCACACTTCGGCAGGAGCAACAAGGTGAATGCATGTGTTAAGTTGTTCTTAAACTGTGTGCATGGAGGTTATTTGTGGTTGGAAAGGACAATATCTATAGATACAAACTTGATTGCAAGGATAACGAGATTACCATCGTAGGGACAAGATCCAAACTTGTTGTTTGCAGATAAGAAAACTGACAAGACTCTATCAGAGGAAATGAGGGAAAATTTTCACACAGTTAGAGGTGTGCATGGGTTGGATGTGCCAAGCATATGCAACCCAATAGCAAGGATTGCAATGCAAGAATTGGCATGCAATTTACTGAGGAAATGCATAAAATACCAAGTGCCAGTAGGAGTGATAGTTGTTAATGATAAGTGTGTCGAAGGGGTCTCGATGAGTTGGGAGCCTTTCTTATTGAACCAATTCCTCATCAAATGTGCAGAAGAAAATGATAGAGGCATGGAATTCCATTATCCATGGCTTCTAATTCTAATTATGTTCATAGCATGGGAAGAGCCAAAGGATGCATAGTTCTTGGGACTCAGAGGTAAGCCATGATTGGAAGCTAAGTATCAGAACTTCTAGTACACGCCTAACAAAAGAAGACGTATTAACACTAACATGGAGTTCTTTATGTATGGAGAAAGGATTCAACAATGCATCAATAATAAACCACACATTTCACCACAATTGGTAGAGGCGTACACCCCAATTTCATGGTTCAAGGTAGACCAACACTATATATATATAATCAAAAAAAAGACCTGAGAGAGGAATGGGTCTAGACAAAATACAGGATCACAAAAGAATATATCCACCTGATCATGCAGGATTAGGATCCAGATTGGAAGGTTCTTGTGAACAGAACAAAGATGGAGCACCTTGACAATGATGCAAATGAACAAGGTAATGAACATGGTAATGGAAAGATAAGAGACACAAAAGACGCACAACATACAGTCAGAGAGAAAAGGAAAGACAAGGGTAAGAGTACAAGAATAGATACGTGCAAGAAGATGAAATCCCACAAAGTATCAAATAACTATACTTTGACAGATGATGACATTGACAGAATCGACTATCAAGTGAGGGATGTTGCAGATAAATAAATTGACCAAGTGTCGCGAAAACAAGAAGAAATGCTCCAGCAAGTGCAAGACTAGTTCACAACATTGCAACAACTCTTGGAAGCAACAATTATAGAACTAGAGTGTAGATACAGTGAAGGACCATAAACAAGTCCGACTAGGGAAGCGAGGGCCACTACTTCTTATTTTTAACAGATGGAAACAGGGAACAAAGTGTTGAAGATCTCACCAAATGTGATTGAGTTCCCAACGCCTGAGATTCGGGAGTAGGTACAATGATTAAGTAACCTAGACTTAGTCATTTCATAGATGCCCACAACAGTACTACAAGGCTTGCACATGGGTATTGCACAGAAGATACGGTTCCACATAGAATCAACATCAAGTAAGTTAGCGAAGGTAGCAGTGGAGAAGACAGAGCTTCAACAATATTATACAACTACTTTACAAGAGAAGACCAAGACTAAGGAAAAGGCTGATAGTATATTGAAGGAGAAGATAAAGGTTGAGGAAAAGGCCAATATAATATTGAAGGAGAAGGATGAGGCTGAGCAATAGGAAGAGTGAATACAACATGCCATCTATAAACTCTATAATGATATTCCAAAATTTTCGATAGTGGTCGAAGCCACTATTGAAGAACAAGTCTCAACAATCAAGGAATTCATTAAAGGCTTCCACACCATGATCGAGGACTTGGAATCACACATCACACCAGTGACACCACCTGAGGAAAAGACACAAAGAGAAAAAACCACTATGACCTCAGTAGAAAATATTAAGAGTCTAGATGAGGAGTGCACGAAGCTATGTGAGGAAAGCATGTAGATTTGCACAAACCTAATGGAGGATCCAGATATGAAGGCTATGGAAGATAGATTAATGGATGTGTAGGAAAAGGCATAGAAGGATTCAAAGAACATAAGTACACTTCCACTAGTTGAGTGCATGACAACCATCCTGGAGAAAAGGCAGTCATACAATGAAATAGAAAAGATAAGGGACCAACAGAAGATCCTCCAACATTGATTAGTACCTCTACAAGATGAAGCACTAAGGGTAATAGGGGAATTGGAAGTTGTGCAGGGCATGCTAAAGAAAGAAACACATAACATCGAGGAGAAACTCACGACCTTGAATACGCAGGTCGTAGATGAGATTTTGGAACAAGAAGTAGAGGTCAAGAAAGAAGTCACGACAAAAAAGGAGACCCTCCAAAAGTTCATGGAAGCATGGAGGGGTGCAATGCAACAAGATTAAGTGGCTCGGGATGGGCCACGGGTGAGTGTTGGGGGCATGTTGGGGGCATGTTGGACAAGAAGTTCAAAGAACTATGTTTTGAGGGTGCACGCAAAAGTAGGAAGGACAACAATTAGGCATACAAAAGTAGGAAGAACAACAGTCATGAGTGTAAAAGAAACATGCAGGTGAAAATATAGGAAAGTCATGCCTGAACAATGAGTTTTCATGATTTGTCATAGGGTTTTGGGGGATAAGTGAGTAGTGTTTTGAGCCCTAAATTCTATGTATAAATGTGTAATGAGTTGGGTAGAATAGCCTTTTTATGTTGAGCGAATAGGAGGCTGAAGTTGTGCTAAAAGTTGAGCAGATGATATGCTGAGGTTGAGAGAATAGACTTAGAATGAGAGAGAGTCTATGTCTGAAGGTTTAGGGAGGGTTTGTAGAGAATAGGATTGCAATGTAGAGCAACTAGGCGAGACGGGGAAGGATATCATGATATGTCTATTGTAAGTGCAATGTGCAAGCCTAAGATGATTGAAAGAGGAATAATAAAGAAGCCAACCATTTTGGATGTAGCTCAAGGATTGGGTGAACCACGTTAAAACTCTGTGTCTGAATGTATTTTTATGTGATTGATCATAGATGTAATATTTATGTATAACTATATCTAGATATGTTTATTAGCTTATTGATGCACAATAGTGATGAAGGTTACAATGAATAGTTTATGTTGCAATATGTGTCACAATAGTGTTGCATATTTAAAGTTTACTATTTAATCAAGGGAAAAGAGACAAAGAATACGACACACTAGGTAGATAAGTAGGAATCAATATGATGATAACCTCCCATCCCCTCGTCCCTACATAAACTTGGTTCCTACAACCCCAATAGATGCCTCGGGTGAAACTTCACTTGCATGCAGGTGATGCCGAAAGGGTCGGTGTCTATAGGGTTTGTCGGTAGAATAAACTGAACCTAGGGTCTTACAATTGCACACCAACAAAATTGTTCACATCATGGCCCATGGATTTTCAAAACTTACAAAATGGAGTGTGCATTGTATTTTGATACTTCTGCAATGTTGGACAACGAGGAGGTATATGACCCCATTGTCTACAAATTTCACACTACTTGGTCTGTGGTCCTATCAAAAAATGATTCGACGCACCCATCACCATCTAACTTCCTAGCGCAAGACACTCATTTCTATGGTGACCTTCTATGCATCATAGGATATGCTAGACATTCTCATGCACCATCTTAGCCTTCACCATATCTTGTAGTTGCATAGTGAGATTCACAAGCTGATATTATACCTGCGCCAGCCTTGTCGGTGTCTCACCACCTCCTAACATAAAATATAAGTTCATTGCAATGTATATGACCTTCCCTTGGGTCGTTACCTTTTGCTAGGTGAACGGGAGTCAAATGTGTGGTAGGAGTCCAATAATAAACCATTATCTTTGTTAGACATATTTCACTTGAAACGTCAGTCTTTCCAACAAAATCTTGAAACACTGGTCATAATCCCACATTCTTTCTCCAACTTGTTGCTTGACCTCTTTCATATCAATTATACATTGTGATTCCAACTTTGGTTTATGGAATTCTCTGAGGATATCTCTCTTTATTTCTGTAAGGGACCTTTCTCCCGCCGACATAGTAGCCATGTACTTCATGTACCATGTCAGAGCTCTATCTCTGAATGTGGTTTCTAGCTACATGATCTTATATGCCTCGTTTGTGACTCTTTTCATTGACCATATATCTTCACACATGAACCAATGTTGTTCCACATCTTCTCTTCCCGTCCCATGAAATGAGGGAGCCTAAGGGTTGAATCTTGGTTCACTGTACTCGATCTAGAACTGTGCCTTCCATATTGACTACTACTTCTTGTTGTTGGTACTAATGATATTTCTTGTGAAGTGTTTTTGACTTATGCTTCTACTTCACTCATATATTCTCCTTCCCTTTATTCTAATATTTCTTCTTCTACTTCTCTCACCTCTACACTTTCTTCGGTTCTTTCTTTTTAATGAAAAATATACAAGGGGGGTGGTTCAAAGAGAAGGTTCCTCCATACTCTGTCATATTCTTCTATGATGGATCCAAAAGATTTTCTTATATCTATCCAAGCAAGCCTCCTCATAATCACCAAGGTCTCTACTCCTTGGAGGGCTCCATATCTATCTATTGTTGTGTTGGCACTACTATTCTACGCCCCATATTCCACTAATGTGACTGCATCTCTTACTGGCCAAGGGGGTATGATCTCATTTTCTTTAATCTTTCTCCCATTAATTTTGGTATCTTCTCTTGATAACTCACTCCTAATGTCGTGTCTCTTCAATAACCTCTCTTCTTATGTGCTTCTCTCTGGCACAAATATTTCTCCCATACACCCTTCTGGCGCAATTTTTCTTCTCTTCATCTTGGATCTTACTACTCGTTCGTCACTCCTTGATTTATTTTATTTTCTTCTCTACTTGAATCACCTCCTTAGCTCGACTCTTCCTACGTATCTCTCGACTCTTCTTCTCCTCTACTCTTCTGAATCCATTCTATCTCACATCATCTCAATTTCCTCCCCCCATATTTCCATCCCCTCCACCCCTTCACACGGGGGGTTTACTCTACCATCCTATCGGGCTCCATGTGCATCATCCCCTTCACGATGAACAACATCTTGATCCACAAAGAGATTTCTTCCATTAGTCTCCTTCTAGGGTTGACTACAAACTTTCTTTCAACACTACTGAAAGATTTGTTGCATTCAACAACAATTATAAATGGTTCAATTGTTGCACTACTTAAACTTTCTTTTGATGACCTCTCCAATTATAAATGGTTCAATTCAACACAAGGAAATAGTCAGAACATTTAATTTATTATTTTAACATTAGTACAAATGTGAGATAATAGCTGGAAGCTTTAGCTTGCCATTGATTTTTGTAAACTAGTAAGTATAACTATGGACTGAATTGTGAAAATAACAAATGATATTTATGTTCTCCACATGTGAGAGAGGGAATAGATATTTTAAAGTGATACTATATCAAACTTCAATACCATGGTGATCTTATATCTAAGATTGAAGTTTCGATTAAGGATCGGTTAATAGTTATGACTCAAAGTTTTGCAAAGAAGTGGAAGACGAGCACAAAGATATATGTTTTGTTAGAAAGTGATTGAAATTTCAAACTTCCTTTAGAAATCAATGAACTTGAATTTTTTTGAAATTAATGTTCATGAACAAGAAGAGGAGTTTCTAGAATTGAGTTTCAAATAGAAAAAATTGACCTGCATGTAAAGATGTCTATACACTTTAGACTTCCTTCAAATACAAATAGTGTTATTATGGTGGGGCTCCATGGAAAGTTCCAATAAATGTGAGCTTATTTGATACCGAAACTCTAGTCGTTCTTCCAAAAATGGTGTTCTTGCGAGAATTGTTTAAACATCCACTCTTTAACACCTCCTTTCTATTGCACTTTCATGTTTGTTTCCTATATTATATCTATTGTATATGTCTTCATGAATTTTAACTTTGTCTTATTGATTGGACCCAATAGTGCTTCTAAGATCTATGATATCTTGGAAAACATTTGGGCTATATCATTTGGGCAAGTGGTTTAGGGTTTATATTTTTCAAAGGTTTAGGGTTTAATTTATAAGTTTTGAGTATTTGTTATAAATTTTAAAGGTTGTATAGAAAATGAAAAGAAAAGTAGATAATACAAAAATATATAGAGAGAGAGGAACTTGGCATTTTGGTGTGTGATATGTAGTAGAAGTGTTGCAAATTCATTTGGAGGAGGTCACGAGGTTGAATTTGTGTGTAGTTAGTGTGTTTTCTAGTTAGAGAGTTGATGTGTCAGTTGAAAGCGAGAAATATTAGCCTTCAGGGGATTTTGTGACATTTTTGTATTGTAGAACTCTCAACCGAGAGTTTAGAGGATTCTTTGTTGAGAATATTTTAAATTTTAAACCAAGATTTAACTAAGAATATTTAATTCTAGGCTGAAATTTTTTTTACTCAAGCAAATGTCCACCAAGAGAATTTAACCAAGGGTCAAACTCTTGGAAGAGAAATTTTAGCCTAAGGGAAACTCTCAACCAAGATTTTTTGGTGTTTCGACAAAGAGATCTAGCTCTCATTCGAGAGTATCCTTAGCTCTCAATAAAGAGTTCTCATTGACTAAACTCTCTATCAACAATTTAAAAAATGCTCGAAAGCAATTTTTCATTGACTAAACTCTCAGCTGAAAGAAAGGAGCCTAGTACAAATCCTCATGTCTCTTGCCAAAAAGTGTTATCAATGTTCACTTTTTCACCCCCCTTATAGTTTTTTTTTGGTTAATTTGGGTCGACAAATGTGAGAGAGTGATATTTAATCTTGGAGGACATCTGACAATCAGATATGCATGGGGCATTAGGGAAACCATCAACAATGAGGCAGAAGTACTGGCAATTTACCATGGTCTAAAACTTCTCACCACTCTAACTAAGCATATTGTTATAGTAATTGGAGATTGATCACTTATCATCAATGCAATTAGAACAAAAGGGAAAAATGCATCCCCTATCTTAGCTAGACTTCTTCTTTGATCAAAATATCTAACTCAACAATTCAACCAAGCTCAATTATTCCATGTATATAGGGAAGATTATTTAGAATATAACAAAATGGAAAATGTAGGAGCATTTTGAATGAAGGGTTGTTGCAAAAAACTGGTTTGGTTGGGACCTCTACATGAATCTAGATTTTGTTCCATGAAGTCATTGATTTATTTTTTTTATTAAGTGGGTGGGGGGAATTTTGATGAATCCCTCTCCGTTGTCGCTTATATTTTCAAATTAATGAATTAAGAGGGTATTTCAAATCCCCCTTATCCTATTGACACCCTCTCACATGTAGTTGCCAGGTTTCCTCTACATATCTCCCATTGATCATTTTTCCTCCTATACATATTTCTTTGCTAAACAATGAAGAAACAAGTGTTTGGTTCATTTTCTTAACACCAACAACAACACTCATAATTATAGGGTTGGATGGATGTGGAAGGAAAATACACCAAATTCTTGTCCAATTGAAGTTGCCTCCCTCATGCTCTAATAGTGACCACTCGCCCTTCGTGATAGGGACTTCTCTAGAAAACAAGGATGTAACACAAGAATTTCATCATGATTTGTCTCTTTTCCCCACACCATTGACTCATGCTAATTCAAGTGCAAAGTAGAAGAATAATTTGGGCAACTTTGAAGGGTTACTCATTCTAGCAAGAGTAAATCTTATGCAACATTTGCATTTGTGACCCAAGAAATGTAGATGGTATTGAAGGATAAAAATTCTCAAGCTCGCATAATGGTAGAACAACCACCCCTTATAGAACTTTAGGTAACTCATGGTTATATACAACATCTAAAAGAATTGGAAATTGAAGTGCAATTCTCAATTTCGAGTCTAAAAGATAAAGTAGCAGAGGTAGAGGCAACCACTAATGTGTTGGAAAAACTAGTTGTTGTTTATTAGCATTCATCAACTTTTCAATAGGACTTCTAGTACACTCAACCCACCAAGCACCTGGCCCACCAACATATGCAAAGGACAATTTAAGTGCATCTATTCATATGGAATCTATATCTAGTGATTGAGAGGGGTGTTAATTTCCATTTAAAATGTAATTAATGTTTTGTCGATGCTTGATAGTTTTAAGGAAATATAGTAGACAATAGTCTAGTAGATAATGGAAGCAAGACTTGGTTGAGATTGATAAGTTTGGATACTAAACTCCTAATATCCTTTGTTATTTTCCAAATTATATACACATTTTGTAATCTCTATAGTATGGGTTAAGCCAACGCCTTTTGACTCGATACAAAATAACCATTTCGATTTTTTTAAAGAGTTAATTATTGTGTTTTATTATGTTGTTTCTACCATCAAATAACTTGGAAATGACATTATCAATCTCACTTTGGTTTTCATGGATTAAGCTATTATAGATACTAGTGG
>ML817750.1:20496-39330 GCA_009831015.1 Picea engelmannii | reverse complement strand
ATATATATATATATATATATATATATATATATATATATATATAGGCCTAATGGTTAAGAACATATGCTTCCTCCTAAGAGGTCACAAGTTCAAATCTAGAGGGGAGTAGGGTATGTATACCTCTGTAGACTTTACCAGTCAAATCGATGGGCAGAGGGGATCTCTTGTCCCACAAACAAGGGGGTCTCATACACCAATTTGGTGTCTGGCTTGGCTGTGACCTTAAAAATAGATTAATACATATTGAGTGGGCCTAATGGTTAAGAACATGTGTTTCCTCCTAAGAGGTCACAAGTTCAGATCTACAAAGTGTTGACATCGAATTCTCAAACACAATGAATACAAAAACCCACAATATTAAAACACCACATTGTGAAAGCCTAAAACATAAAAAAAAAGATCATTATCTTTGTTTTGTCAGTATTCATAAACATCATAGAATAGTACAAAAATATTACTCAATGAATACGAAAACCTGCAATATTAATACACCACATTATGAAAGCCTAAAACATAAAAAAAAAAGATCATTATCTTTGTTTTATCAATATTCATAAACATCCTAGACTAGTACAAAAATCTTTAAGAATATTAAGTTATTTTTCAAGGTTAGATTGACTCCTTGCTAAAAGAAAAATGTCATCTATGTAGAGAATGAGGAGAATGAATAGCCTTGATAGATTATCTCCTTTGCAACTTGCTTCCTCTAGGAAATCCTCTAACTTGTCTATATAAATTCCAAAAAAAAATGGGAACTTGTCTATATAAATTCCAAAAAAAAAGGGGAACTTGTCTATATAAATTCCAAAAAAAAGGGGGAATATAGGACAACCTTGCTTGACCTCTATGTTAGAATTGGTTTCTTCTAACAATCCTTCTCTACTTGTAAATTTGTACCCTCTCATAAAAATTGAACTACAATTCTAATCTCAAAGGGGACCCGAAATCTTGGAGTCACCTCCAAAAGTTATTTCAAGGAACTATACCAAACAAGTTTTGGAATTTGATGAAGCAACATAGGAGATTTTCTTTATTGTTTTGACAATCTTTAACTACAATTGTAATCTCAAAGGGGAACCCAAATCTTGGAGTCACCTCCAAAAGTTAGAATTGGTTTCTTCTAACCATCCTTCTCTACTTGTAAATTTGGACCCTCTCATAAAAATTGAACTACAATTCTAATCTCAAAGGGGGCCCCAAATATTGGAGTCACCTCTAAAAGTTATTTCAAGGAACTATACCAAACAAGTTTTGGAATTTGATGAAGCAACACATGAGATTTTCTTTATTGTTTTGACAATCTTTAACTACAATTCTAATCTCAAAGGGGAACCCAAATCTTGGAGTCACCTCCAAAAGTTATTTCAAGGAACTATACCAAACAAGTTTTGGAATTTGATGAAGCAACACATGAGATTTTCTTTATTGTTTTGATAATATTTAACTATAATCCTAGGAGTAATTATATGGTTTGAAATTGAGTGATAACTTCAGGAATCAACTTGCCCTTTAGCTCTCTTATCATGATTTTCTAACCACGAGCTAATCCTATTTTCTAAAATTATACCATTATACCATATAATTTAGCCATAAGAGGACTAATCATGATGGTTTGGCTCTCTTATCATGATTTTCTAACCACAAGCTAATCCTATTTTCTAAAATTATACCATTATACCATATAATTTATCCATAAGAGGACTAATCATGATGGTTTGATAATTTGAGGGGCTATTTTTGTTGCTTGTTTCAAATTTAATAGGAACAATAAGGCCTCTTTCCAAATATTAAGAAAACTCTACTTGACTGTGAAATTGAAAAGGTTGCAGATATAAGAAATTAGAATGGAACCACCAATTCTTAAATGTTTGCTCGATAACCTTCAATGTCTTTGACATGTCCCTATACAAGTGGCTTAACCTTGAAATCGATGTCTTTAATAGTGAAAACATCATGAGTTGTAAAAAGGGTTTGAGTGTTAGTTATCAAATTAGAGATATGTAGAGATTTTAAGGTATAAGTTCCAATTTCTCATGTATAGCAATCTTACCATGCTTATTAGTCCCTGTCGAAGGCTAGGACTCTAGTGATCGATTCATCGTTGATCGCTTATTAGTTTGCCTTTGACTATTATTGTTTTTGTTCTTTCCAAAGTTATACATAAGAAAAATGAAATATTTACTTTTATGTAATAAATAAATTTCTTTTATAAAAAGGTAATTGGCCAACAAATTCCTCCTCTTATTTCCCAGATGCAATAAGATGCATTTTTTGCATGCATTTTTTCCATATTATAACCTAAGTTGTGAACATGCATTTCCACTTTAATGCTAGCATTGCATTTTTGTTGTTGTTGTAATGCTATATAAACTAAGTTTATGGAACCTAGGATGACCTCACATATATTTATCTCACTTATGTGAGGGATTTAAACAATTCTAAAAATCCACTGACAAGCCACCACCGACAAGCCACCGACAAGCCTCAGCCTCCGTCTAAGGAGCTTACCACCTCTATATTCATCGTAGTTGCAAACTACCTTTGCAAACCCACATCTATATTCATCGTAGTTGCAAACTTCCTTTGCAAACCCACATCTATCTCCTGCAAAGTTGCAAACTACCTTTGCAAACCCACATCTATATTCATCGTAGTTGCAAACTGCCTTTGCAAACCCACATCTATATTCATCGTAGTTGCAAACTGACTTTGCAAACCCACATCTATATTCATCGTAGTTGCAAACTGCCTTTGCAAACCCACATCTATCTGTTGCAAAGTCTGAATATTCTTCACCATAGTTTACTGCAAAGTCTGAATATTCTTCTAGTTGCAAAATGCCTTTGCAAACCCACATCTATCTACTGTAAAGTCTGAATATTCATCGCATTTGCAAACTACATTTGCAAACTCTGACTACCTTTGTAAGACAACCTGCAAAATCTTATCGCCATTATATTCACCAAGACAACCTGCAAAATCTTATCGCCATGATATTCCTTTGCAAGACAAAGGCGATGTTTAAGTCAGATAATGTTATGTACTTTCAAAACTCTACAATGTCACCCAACATTTGTTCTCTATATTAGTCCAACATTTGCATCGGCTAGAAGGGAGCGAGAGGGAGCAACATCAGAGGGAGCAGAGTTCTTTGTCGAGCTAGATATGGGTGTCCCTAGTACAGGATACCATACCTAAAGGTATGTTGATTAACACCCCTATTGTATGTCTTGTTTATCAAGTCTCGTTGTGTAACAAACCCTCATGGACTCCTTTCCTTCAGAAAAATAGTCATCTGCACACATAATTAATCATCTCTTCACTTAATAAATACTGCATACCTTTAAGCATATGACAGACTGGAATGGGACTTTCTCATGACAATCCTGTAGAAGAAAGGTACTACCTGGCTGCCTTTTGTACTAGTTTTATCTGTTAATAGAAAATTGCCCTCACCAGTGACCAAACTTCTAAACCAAATTTTGGCCTTATAAACCCACTACTCAAATCAAAACTGCCAAGAGCAGCCCATCAAAACCGCCACCCCCAACACAATAGAAAATTATAACAATAAAGAAACAAATATATTGCTGCAACATAGAAAAAATGTGGTTTAATGTACTTACCTGAAGTCCGGTTTCTCTGAAGTTGTTTACTGCTCCAATGGGCAAAGGAGGTCCCAGAATGGTTTATTTAAATATAGGAAACATAGAACAAATGTGGTTTAATGTACTCACCTGAATTTTGGTTTCTCTGAAGCGGTTTATTGCTCCAATGGGCGAAGGAGGTCCACGAATGGTTTATTTAAATATAGGAAAAATATCTCGGAAACCCTCTGTGCCTTAAAAACAGGTAGTTGTTTCCCATAATTCTAGATGATCGTTTGTCACGATCTCTGTGAAAATATGGGACTAATACTGGTGATGTTGTATGGAATACTCCATCTACACCCTCCACGGTTGAATCAAAACTTCCCTCTTCTGCAAATCTTCTCTCATCAAAATTGTCCTCTTCTGCAAATCTTCTCTCACGATGTTCAGACACTCCTTCGCATGCCTCACTCATTTTTTCAGAGAGGTTGAAAGAATGAAAATATTCTCTCACAATGTTCAGACACTCCTTCACATGCCTCGCTCATTTTTTCAGGGAGGTTGAAGGAAATCTTGGGAAATGCTGCAACAGGCCACAATTCTTTGAAGTAGAAGTCATTGAAATTAAAGGTTTTTTAAATCCGCTTCAACGTGGCTTGTTCCCTTATATATTTAATATCTTAAGTGGCCATATGTTTCAAACTGCCAACCACTTGGCCAGTGGTAACATCCAGATGTTACATTGCTAAAACCCGCGTCTTCCAAGAATGTTTCAAATGTTGATCAGTGGTAGGGGCTTAGTGGGGCCGACATCTGATAAATTGATTAGGGAAGTGCATATGCATGTATGTCAGTGTGTAGGATGATGCCATCAACATTTGACTAGGTTCATGGGCCTCGTATGGAAGGCGGTCTTGGCAATGGCCATGTGTTGGGGTAAGTTTTCTCTACAGTGGGTCATTCCAATCCCAAATCTTGTCCAGGTTCGTGGGCCTAGTGCCATAGGATGTGTCTGATGTGGAAATAATGTTCATAGTGACACTAAATATTCTCAACAATTTGCTTGCTTGTTGTAATTTTCTTGCTCATCAGGTTGTTCGGCTTTGAATAGTACCTTGAAGATTCCACTTGGGTTTTCTGAATGCCTACCCGGGCTTAGAGGAATGGAAAGAAGGGTGGGCCCACAACCCCACGATACTATAACTGGCACATCATGATGTGGATGAGTGAAGATGCTACGACAATGACCTTGATGTCCACACCACCTTATCTTCCACAGCATATATATTAAGAATGGAGACACACAATCTCGACACACTGACCAAATATTGAGAATATAGATCGCCAAATGTCAATTCCATCATGTTTTCATCTCATTTCCTTCCAAACAACACTATTTTCATTGCATTTCCTTCCAAACAACACAAGAAATCAGTGGGAAGAAATGATAACAATACAGCAATAGGGGGGTACAATATATATTCATGATCATTATCTGGGCTATTGCAGACAATCACAGTTTAGAGAGTGCCAGTGGGTATTGTGAAATTCATTCAGAATTATCTCTTATAGTATCACAGTTGAGAGAGTGCCAGTGGGTGTTGTGAAATTCATTCAAAATTATCTCTTACAGGGTAGGCACATTAAATATTCCATCTATTTCTTCCATTCACGGCTTAATTCTATGCTCTTTATGTTTTTTACATTAGACAGTTAAGATTTTAATATATGTGCATATATATATATTTTAATACAAGGAAAAAAATGTATTTGTATTTGATATTTAAAGGAAAAACAAAATATACATGGGCTAGCCGTTCTGCTTAGTTCCAAGTTTCAAGAATGCCTTCAAACCTAGGCTTAAGACATATACAGCCTTCTGTTTCCATAAATCAAAATTGGGATCACACCAGTCAGTATACAATCTGAAAAGATTCTTCAAAAACAAACTTATTTTTATTCAAAATAAAAAACATGCTACTGAATAAAAAAGAATAGGTCATAAAAATTGACTTCTGTATTTCATCCAAAGGGATATTATCCCTGAACTCTTGCTCAATTAGGTGACCTTCCTACAAAATGAGATATTCTTTTAAGACTTTATCTTCTTTGTAATTGAATTCCCTATAAACATGCGACAAGGAGATTTCTTGAAAGAGGGCCCTTTTCTCCCAGTTAAATTGTTGGGCTTAAGGCCATATTTGTAATTTGATTTTTCCTATTTGCCCAATCCATCAATAAATTTGAGTCTCCTAGAACTTGGGCTTAAGGCCATGTTGTTTGTTCCTTTTCCTGCTCCAAACTTCAAAGTAAAATAGTGTGAATTGTTACATGTACCAGTTGTCTGGTTGGATGTTAGGTAATTTGATTGATAGATTTGTGAGTTCTTATCAATGGATTTCAAATTGAGTTTGGAGCTTCTATTTGCAGAATATCAAGGAAGACATCATAAAAATATGAGTTCTCATTTAGTTGTGAAAGTTCACCCTATATCCTGCTACTCATTTGGGAAAAAGGAAGCCAAGGTGGATACATGCATTTTTTTGTTAGATAGGTTGGACAGAATGAGAGCCAAGTAAGTTTTGAATTAGCCATGGATTTAAGTAAACAGTAATAGATGGCAAAGCATATTAATTTATTTGAATTTGATAGATGGTGCACCCTTATATGAAATAAATTTTAACAGAGGTCTCTATGTGACTGACTTTCTGGGATTTCAATTTATTCCTTTCTTTGGCTGTAGAGATTTATTTTCATTATAAAGATATGAAGCTATTATAGGATGATTTCCAATGTTTTATCTTATCTTTGCTCAGATCAACATTGCTAGATTCGTAATGAAGAAAAAAACATAAACATAATGAAAATAACTCAAGCAATCAAGAAACCATGATTAACAGAGATAAATAAACACTGGCAGAAAAGGCATACTCTATATTCATCAATGCTTCAATAATCATGTACATAGACATACATATATAATAAAAAAAGACCATAATTGTCATGTAACTATATAATAGTTAGGTAAACTAACTAACTTATGATTAGAGTTTTAACATCCCCCCCTAATCATAAGTTCGTTCTTGCCTGAAAAACTGCCACTACTTGAGAATCAACAATGTGTCAAGTGAATATTCAAAGTGTTGGTTGAAGATGCTCTCTGGACTCTGAAAAAAAATAGTAGAAGTTGATGTCTTCTACTAAATTGGTGGTTTAAGGGTGACCACAAACTCATTTGGTGGTTTTGGCATGACCACAAACCGAATGTATAGCAGAAGCTGATGTCTTCTACTAAATGGCGTGGCTTTAAGTTGACCATAAACTAACAAGAGCTCAAGGCTAAAAACTGAAAATGTAACAAGCAGAACTTCATGTCTTCCGCTCAATTGGTGGTTTTAAGTTGACCACAAACTATCAAGAGCAATATGTTCAAGAACAAGACTGCATACCATGAACTAGGTTGCATATTTGATCATCTGTTCACATACTCTAAATCAAACTTGGAACCTGACTAAAAACTTTAGATTTCCCCCCTGTCAAGGACAAGTGGTTCAAATTCCCTTGACCATCATTCACAAGTATGGCCAAGAAGAGATCCAACACCTATATAAGCTACTGGAACAATGTGTACGCTTTCCCAATGTATACACGGATGAAGATCGAAACACTGATCTATCATCTGATCATTATCAACTTCACTGATTTCACTGATTTTGTTGTGAGTAGATTGTGTGCTTGTTTCCTAAAGTGGAAAAGGTTAATCAAAGTGTCTTCCGGTGGAGTCTGAAGACTCGATCTTCAACTTAGAAGACTACATCAACTAGGCCCGATCATACCCTATATCATCAAATCTTGAAAAACATTCATGTCCATCAACCTTAGAAATATCTCCAATCAAGTACGATTGTACTTGTGTATAAATCTGTCGATAAGAATGCTCCAATAAATTGGCTTCCAAACGCCAATGCCAATTCCCTAACCATTCAAAATGAATATTTTTCTGCTTGTGCTTTTGGCACCTTACTGAGGGGTGATTTTTCTTCCCACAAAATATGCATGGGTGAAGATCAAAACAGTTTGACTTATCATGGCCAAACTGATGACAATGTTTGCACTGTATGGATTCTTTATCTGACTTATTATCATGATCTGGAATCTGTAACAACATCTTCATCAACAATATTCTATACTTTTTCCTTACCAATATCCTCAACCTTTGTCGTCTTATCATCATTCAAAAAACCTCCACTCACAAAGCAAACAGGTTCACAATAATTAGGAATATGAAAAAGGTTGTTAGCATCCTTTACATATCCTAGTCCATATCAATTTCGTTTAAATTGTAATTCTTCCCATGGTCGAACAATACATTTATCCTCAAATTTTTCTGACATAGGGACTTCATCTAACAGATCTTCATGTTTATGACTTTCATCACTAGTCAACTGAGCGTCTTCATTCTCATCCTTGATGTCATTGTGTTTGCTGAAATCATATTGTTGGTGTTGAAGCAAACTTAACTCATCCTTCTTGTGTGTTATTTGTAAACAAGTAATCATTGTACTAAGAGTGCACTTGTTTATTGCAATTGTAGATTCTGTAGTTGAGTTAATTAATGTGCACAATATTGTAAATATTTCTTCAATTCTTGCCATTATGTAGAATATGGAAGAGAGATGTTATGTAATGTTATGTATCTTGTTGTGCATGCCAAGATAAAATAAAAAATAACCAATGACTTAGACACACACAAAGATCCTAAAAAAGACCCATTTGTGGACCTGCGCCCCCCCCCCCTTTTTTTTTACAGCTACCTTATAACTCCATTACAAAAATAAATCATACTAACAAATGATCTTAACAATAGGTCTTATAAATCCTCTATGAAAAGAAACCCTTATAAATTAAAATATCGAAAATGAGGAGGAGGTAGTACAACGAGTCGGTGAAATTACAATTCGTTAGCGGTTTTACAACAACCATTCAAAATTTCTTTACAAGCGAAACCGCTCTACAGACGATACTATCCTGGTTTGAGAAAAAATGGAGTAGGACGACTCAAGCTTTCCTAGAATGTTCCTTGGCAAAGCTTCTCAAAGATCAACCGATATCGACTTCGACGGATTGAACCCGCGACCTCAGAAGCCAAAAACTCCAGGTAAGAAAACCCAAATTTCTCCCCCTAACGCAGAAGAAAAAAATCTCAGATGATCCAAATTCTTCTCCTTTTACAACCCTCGATAACATATCAGAGGACGTCGTTGTTTGCATTCTATCATTCCTTTCTCCTGATGAGATCTCAACATGTTGTTGCCTGAACATGCGGTTGTGCGATCTCGAACTTCTTGCAGACTATGGCTATTCACCAGGATTCGTGGAAAATCTAAAGGACCATGATGCCAAAACATCAACTCATAATCATACATAGACTGGTGCAGTCAATGTTGAGAGTCATTTGATATCCTCCTTTCCTTATGGGACTCGGTTGTCATTGACTCTTCCTTTTTATGTAAGCTTTGAAGGGAAAAACATGGCATGGATCATGGTTACAAATTCCATCAACTCCTTCAAAAAAATTTAAATAATAAAACTTCTACTATAATAAAAATATATCCAGAAACTAATTCGACAGGTAGCCCAAAAATAATAGAGTAAAAGAAACGCATCAACTCATCGTTGGGATTTTTAATCCATACCCAACTGTTGCTGCTCCATTTTCATCATCAAATGCTAAAAATAAATATCAGCCTGGGCGCGCACTCCATCTCTCTCTTATTCATGCAAAACTTGATATTTGTATCACCAAGCATGCCCTCTCTTTAAAATGTATCCATCACAATCCCAATGATCATAAACTTGTTCATAAAGAACAATGTGGTCTCCACTAGGGTTCAAAATTCAAAAACAATGCTTGGCAGATTTCTTGCTCTTCCTCTACATGAACAAATACAACAACAACTCCAGAAATGCAAACTATTGTTTTTCTCTGCGTGAGTCAAAAGTCTTTGGTAGGACAGGCTCGAACAGTTTCTTTCTTTACGTGGGTCGGACAGGCAAACGATGGAAGCGCCTTTGCACTTTTTTTTCTGCCTCTTCCAGCAAATCGCGATGGCTGTGGCAGGGCCTCTGCACTTTTTTTCTCTGACTCTTCCAACAGGAACTCACGATGGCTTTCTCTCTTGTGCTTGGGGAGAACACACATATCCTCTATCAGGCTTCCATTGTTAGTGGCTAAGGTTTTAACCCACCTTCGCTTATCAAATTTTCTCTTCCTGTGCGTGCAACTAGAGCATAACCATCTTCACTCATCAATCGCTTCTTCCCATGCATGCGACCAAAGTATAACCCTCTGCTTTCTCTATTAAAAAAATATGGCTAGGGTTTTGGAAAACTCTGAGTTCTTCTTTTTCCAAATGATCCACAATTCTCATCCATCTCAACAACTCTCATTCCTCTAAGTAGGAACTCCTTCATAGGCCATAGGCATCACAATGCTCTAATACCATTGTTAGATTTATAATGAAGAAAACAACAGAAACATAATGAAAATAAATCAAGCAATCAAGAAACCATGATTAACAGAGATAAATAAATACTGGCAGAAAAGGCATACTCTATATTCATCAATGCTTCAATAATCATGTACATAGATGTATATATATATATATATATATATAATACAAAAAGACCATAACTGTCATGTAACTGTATAACAGTTAGGTAAACTAACTAACTTATGATTAAAGTTTTAATAAACATAGACTTAGCACCAAACTATGAAGATTCTATATCTTTCATGTATAGCTTCAACATAGCTGACAACTATGCAGCTTATTCAGCTTAAAAACAGATAATTCTCAAAAAGGAAAAGTTAACAGTTTCTTCATGGAAAGTAGCCCTGCATCTTTCTTTATCACGGAGTAATTAAAGAGTGATTTTCTTTTTAATTAATAGTAATTTTGCTGGAAATATAACGACTTTGTTTTTCGTTGGTTCATGGATTATAGCACGTTTACTTCCTTTTCATTTATGACTTATGTTGGGTCCAGGATCCAGCATAGAGAGATTTCCTTTATCACGGAGTAATTAAAGAGTGAGTTTCTTTTTAATTAATAGGAATTTTGCTGGAAAGATAACAACTTTCTTTTTAATTACTATGAATTTTGATGGAAGGATAATGACTTTATTTTTAATTACTATGAATTTTGCTGCAAAACATAATGACTTTCTTTTTAATTAATAGGAATTTTGCTTGAAAACATAATTCTATGAAAACGAATTAAAACTTTGATTATTGTATTTTATTTTTAAAAATGTTTTATCAAATTAGTAAGTATTCTAATGAAATCTATACCCATAGTGCCCAATTGGCTCTACAACACCAAAACACATGCTTAATTGTCTTAGCATCAATAAGTTATCATTGCTATGGCCCAACCTTTCTCTTCTTTCACTTTGAAGAACAAGAAAATCAACTTTGTAAGACGAATTAAACTGGTCCCATTTCTTCTTTCCCCAAATTAATATGGATATAAGCTTGATGGGAATAAAATTTCATGGTCTCAGTTATAACTTCTCTTACTCTTTGACTAGGATGGATTTTAATCGTATCATAGCTTTTCTTTTGATGATAAGTTGTAGTAATATCTGAGGAAATGAAACTATTACTAATAGTTTAAATTCGATGGGATTTGAAAGATGACTAGTTTTTGGAATGGATTTGATTGCTGCATATTCTAGTGAGAACGAATTTCTTCAACAAGAAAAGTTAATCACTTCAGAAGCCCTTGAAGATGATTGGATATTGTACGGATAAAGGGAAATTCCCAAGCTAGAAGTATAAATATGTAATTTGTTTGAAGCAATAATATCAAGTGTGAAGTATTTTGTTTGAGGAAAATATCTTCTCTCTCATTTTCTTATTTATTCTGTGTGCAATTGAATTCATAGATAGGTGTGGAAGACTTAAAATTATTCCAATTCAAATTTGAGGACTTGAGCATGTTGACATTGCCCTGGGTGTGCATTTCCAGAGATGTAGAAATTAGGGCAAATTTTCTTCAAGTATATTAGAAGTTAGAAGTTGATTTAGGGCATGAGATGAAATGGGTTTGTAGATGATTGAATGCAGAATTGAAAACATCTTTGAAAACTTGATTTGATTCATTTACCAACTCTTGGCAATCATTTTAGTGATGATGACATGCATTTTCTGGAAATGTCAAAAGCAGTGTCAGAGAGCAGTTTAGTAGACTAGCCAAGTGCATTTGAAGATTAATCAAGAAAAACTAAGACTTGCATTTAGTACCCAGCATGGAAGAATGGATAAATGTACCTTCAATTTTCCATTTTGATGCATTTAAGGAGGTCTGGTGGGCATTTTGGTAAGGCCTCAGAGACTTTTTTGGACACTGTAAAGAAGGAAATTTTATGGTATTTTTGCATAGTAGGGATTTTTCATATCAGGATTGAAAATCTAGAATTGTAAGAAGGTGAGCAATGGAGAAACAAACATTTTCCAATTTGAATCACTCAATTTGGATTTGAAATGAACCATAGGTGTGCATTTTGGTGAAGCAAGCAAACTTGGTTGACTTTGATTAAAAAAATGCAGAAATCACTGAATTGGCAGATTAACTGCTTGCATTTGGCAATGCATTTGGAAATTCTGAGATACAGGTTTTGTAGTCAGTGTTTCAGACTTTAACCCCGTACCTTTGCATTCTGCTTGCCATGTTCCTCTACAGATTGGCGGGCTTATTCCTGAGCCACATGAAGCTGATGTAGATCCCATGTTTTAAACTTTTAACAATAGACTTAGATTTTGAGCACTTCATTGAAAATTGATATTGTTGCATATGTTGATGAGATATATAGCTAATATATCCCTCTTTTCCTTGAAATATCATCATTTGTATGGCTAACCACACTCCCCATTGGACAACTTGGCTGGTACTACACCTCCTTGACAACTCCCGAATTCATTTCCTACTGGACAAAAGGTGGATTGGTGTTAAATCTGCAGAACTTGGGGCCATGAACCTACTCATTGCCCGATCTTGTATATTAATTAAGGGTCGCCTCAACCCGGCCTATTTCTAATCAATTTTGAAATGAATTAGGGATGAATATGGCCAGAATTCAGAAGATACTACAGTTTCTATTCTATTTCAACATCTTCACAACAATTTTTGTTTTGAGACCCTTCTAATTCAGTGGGTTCATCCATAGACCTCATATAGGAAGATTGAATGGTTAGGGTATCTCTTTCTTCCTTCCTATCTCAATAGGTGAGAGCTGCATCCATGCTCCTCCTAAGCTAAGTGAGTATCCTTCTTCACAAGTGAGTATCCTTCACAAGAATGCTTGAATGGTTTCCAAATCATTCAAAATTTGATGACACAGCTGGAGGAGCAGAGCCATATTAGAAAAAATGGCAAGACACCCATGATTAACTCCTGTAAATTCAAATAAACATAACATACAAATCTCACTTTGAAGGCAGCAGTATTTTCTATTTTCAAACTTGAGCCGGCGGGGACTAAGCTACTATGCAACACTTGTTAACTTTACGAGTTAAAATGTGTCTCCAAAACTTTTTAAGTTGGAATTTAGAAATATTTAAGAGTTTTTTTTTAATTTTATTTAGGTATTGATGCTTCTTTATTTTATCCAATATTTTGTACACTTTTATTTTAATTCCCTTTTGAGATTCATTTAAGGCATGCCTAATATCCTTTCTAGAAATCTTGCCATCTTTATTGTACCAAGGTTCTTTTTTTAATGAAGTCTTGAAAGAGTAATCTTTCACTTAGGGTGAAAGATTTGTTGTAAAGTAATGGTAATATTTCTCAATATTGTTATTATTATAGATAGTGGGGAGGTTGAATTACTTCTTTAAATCCTTAAGGAAAATGTTACTCTTGATTTTATAAAAAAATGAGTTGTTTTCACTATTTAAACGCTCTTCATTAGGTTTCTTATGTAGGGCTATATTTAGAGTTAAAAATATAGATTTATGATCTAAAGGGTAGTGGTTCTCAAACCCAATCTATGTATATTGATGTAAAAGAATGTCATGTCCCCATTTTTGGGTTCCCCTATTCTGCGGTGGAAATGACTTCTGTGGTTTATCAGTGAAGAAAAAGGGAGTCGAAAGGGGTTATTTAATGTCACATAGTTAGGAGATATTATGTTTTTTTAAAGTGACATTAAGGAAATAAAGTAACTTTAGACTAATAAGTTACTTCAACATTATTAAAGTGACTTTTAATCTTAAAGTGAAAGTAAAAAGGGGAATAAGGGTCATATTTGATTTAGTCAAAAATTGGAAAGTTCTAGAAGGCATGGAAGAAGGATAAAAGGAGGGGTAGTGCTTCACTTTGGATTATGCTTTGGATTGATCAATTTGGAGTGCTCTTGGAGCCAGGATTTTCGTTAGTGTTTTGGGCAAAACCCTTCTATAGGGGTTTAGTTTTGATGGTGCAATATCCACCCTAGATAGACAAGGAGGAAGATCCATCTAGGGTCTTTTCTTGAGATTCATCTTCTGGTTTGGAATCATCTTGGAGAGGGTTTGGAGGTTTGGATTTATCCCTTCTGCAACTTGGAGGAGGAACTATCTTCTAGAGGAGATCAAGGCACTACATCAGGTTTTGGATTTCGGTTTTGTATGTTCGTTGATTTTTCACAACTGCTACAACGACCCTAGACATTGTGTTGTGTGATCAAGATTCTATTATTAATAAAGTGTCATTTTATCTCTTCTATTTTATGGTGCATTTAGATTAAATGCAAGATGTTTTTCAAAATGTATATTTATGGGTTATGTGCAAAATGTTTGTAGAAAGTCCTCAATCAGCTTCATAACACATGTATTTGGAAAAAGCGTATAACTAGAACTACATTGGACAACACATCTAGCATATTCTTATTGCATATTCTTATTGGAGGATATTGCAGTGGTATTAGAGTTGGAGATCTTGCCAGCCTAAAGGGAAACAATGATACTAAGGCCAAGTTACGTTATATAAGTGGTTGAATCTATCTCAGTGGTTCGATATCTTTCTTATTGGGTCGAGTTATTTCTTTGCAAGATTGAATCTGGCCATCAAGGGGTCGAGTTCCAAGTGTTGGATGGTATTTTTTCTTGGCTGAGTCGAGTCACAACTGAATGTGCAACGATTTATGTTGTGTTTATCTTCAGTGGAGCTATAGTTTGAGGATTGTTACAGTTCTAAGGAGAAATGAACTGCCTAGGAGGATTTTGGAGTTACATTGGGGTCGATTTCCCTTTTATGCAGGATCGTGGTGACTGGGACGATCGTGTAGGTTTGGAGGTAGATCATCGGATCTATAAAGGAGACCGGTTTCTCTTCTTTTGTAGAGACGTGGGCATAGAAAGGCCGAAAGGGTTTGTGGAGGATCGTTGGGGTTGTTAGAGGGAATGATCCAATCAACAGTAAAACCATGAGGCTTGTGAGGGATTCTGGAATAGGCCTTGTGAACTACAAGAGGTCGTGGGTGCCTTTGATAGGCTGTGGAGGGTATTTTACACTAGGATATGGGGGTTTGAGGACCCGTATCACTTGGACCAAGATGTTGAGGAGGATAATCCCTTTTGTGGATAGATCATGTGATAGGAGGGGCCGCGAGGAACCTTTGGCAGGGCCGTGAGGGTTTTGAAGAAACCGAGGGCCTTATTGGAGGTTCAATCTACCTAAAGGGAGGTCATTCTTGCTTGGAGAGAGAAACATTGACTAGTAGGAGAGTCATGGCATGATTTCTAGGTCTTAGAATTATTTTTTGTGTGTTTATTGTTGCGTTGAAGTGGCCATAGCAACCAATAAGAACTTTGTATTGCTATTGTAAGAGAATTAAATCCATAATAAAAACCCATTATGTATTTCCTATTTCATGTGTAATGAAAATGCTCACAATATGTTTGATGGAAGTGATTATTAGAATGCATGCAAATCATTTTTGAAGGGTTATCACTTAAATTTGGCATCAAAATGTGTGTATGCAAACCATTTGAAAAAAACACTCACTCAGAAGATGGCATAATACATATTATCATTGCCTACCTCTGTATTGGGGATATTTCAGTGGTATAAGACATGAATGTTTTACATAAGACTAGAGGTGAGAAATTAGTAGTGCATTCCATGAACAAGGGTTTATTTTGATGAAACCCCAAAGCTTGAAAACTACCAAATTATCACAGCTTTGTAACAACCATGATGTAGTTGTTTAAGAAGATAAATCTAGAATGTTTGGCTGAACTTTTGAGAGAGCTAGAAGCAAATAAATACATACATGACTACCGAAAGTATCTAACATTGGATGAAGATATCCATGCAACTTTACCCTTCAAAAAATATTACACCCTCATGTACGAAAGATGGCCCAAGGATTTGGACGAGGATTATTTTAAAAGCATAGGGTAGAAAGTAAAGAAGAATGATTATTAAGGACAGGTGGAGGAGCATGCATCTATCCATGAGGAGGATGAGTGCATATAGGAATACCAAACAATAGCCTATGATACATCATCAGAGCTAACCAATGGGGTTGATGACACTAATGTGTTGGATGGGTATACCTTGGATGAATCAACAAAATATGAGGATGCAACATCTTATGATGAATATGAGAAAATGTTCCAATCAACTGATGTTGAGGATCCAACATATTTCAATGTGTATGATGATTATGATGAGGTTATTTCAAGCATGATAACACCTACGCATGATGAGGATTCAACACCATATCTCATTTATGATGTTGATGATGATGAGGATGTGATTGTACCTCGATGTGATTATGAAATTAAACAAATAGCCTTAGCATTGCAGGATTTGGAGGACTGATTATTGGTCAAGGAAGAGCAGATTGTACAAGTATTGACAAGGGTAGATGGTTCCCATAAGTTTATTGAAGCCCTTATTTGGAAAACCCAATTGGAGGAGAGGCAAATGGGAGTTGCAGATGGAGTCACTAGTACCCAACTGTGCATCATGAAAGAAGCACTAGAGTAGATGAAATCCAATTACTTGCCGCTATTCATGGATAGGGACCTTGCCCTTAAGTTCGATGAAGACAAGGAAAGGGAAGAGGAGCTTTGTCACCATATGAGTTTGGCATGATCTTCATTGACAACAACGCAAACTCAATCATTTTTTATATCCATGACATATGATGGTGCGAGTGGCACTCGTGATTCGAGAAAGAAGCCTTTTGTGACAATTCCACACTAGGAGCATTCAGAGTCGTAGGTGCTTGAGGAGAGGTTTTATGTAGAGGGTTTTGACCATGCTCTTAGTTTGCATTGTGGGGATCATGAGCCATTTTTGTTGGAGATCCCACTAAAGGCTCAATGATTATCCATGGAGGAGATGGTTGAGCACATCCCTTGTGGATCAACCCACAAGGAAGTACATACATTCATGGATTGGATGGATAGGTATATGACAGACTTGCTATGCTTTGGGATATAGGTCGAGATGCCATCGACATAGTGATAAATACAGTAGCACCTACATGATACATGATGGTATAGGACGACTCAATGATAGGAAACAATATGCAGGGATATTCATTGGCACGTGGTAGTGTAAAGTGGAGTTGTGTGGTTTTTCCACCAAGGAGACCTCCCTATAGTGTCCTCAGGAATACCATCGAGTTGAGGTTGCTTAGGATTGGTGAGTGGATGGTTGAGCCTCAGGGGGAAACATATCCATCAATGATCAATTTTCATCTGGGATATCATAGGGTTATATAATTATGGTCCTCCAATTTGCTCCAATTACACTCCAACGTGCTCTAGAATTCACCCTCCATGGTTGCATCCACTTTAAGCTCGGTTTCTTGCTCTCCCCTTGTTTCCCATGAAAAAACTTGACTAACTAATAACTTTTTGTCCCCAACCCATACAAATTTCCTCTCTTTGGATTTCCTTTCTTGACTCACACTCTTCCCCAAGCTAATTGTACTCAACCCCCATGTGCCCAATAACTTTGGGATGTGACCAATCACACCCTCCCTCTTACATGTATTCAATGATTGGCTTTGGGAACACTCAATTAGAAATGGGAAGGTTCATATACAATTAGCAAATATAGAAAAATGGGTTAAATTAATATACATGGATATTTCCCCCTTGAACCCCTCTTGGCCATTATCCTAGACACTTCCCCCCTCTTGTGGATTAATTTATCCCCCATCTCTTGTCCATGTCCCCTTAGTAGTTGACATCACATTTTTATTAATAAAACAAGGAAATACAATTCACATATTACATCGCTTGGCCGTAGCCACATATTATATCTACATAAGCATTAATTAAACTCGAGATTATAGTGGGGATGTTACATGGGTGTTGGAGTAGTAGGGATTTCCCATTTGATACCTATACATTAGGTGTTGTTGATGCCCTATCAGTTTTCGACCACATATACTACTCCAGGATGTCTTATTTTAGAAATGGTTTGGTTAACTTCATTGAGATACATTGGCAGGATATGATCCTCGATAGTGGGGATGATTCTTTGAGGCATTACAACTTGTGGATGCAGGAGTGAAGGATGTAGTCTAGGAAGGAGGATCAAATATTTATGATCAAAGTAACACAACGTCAGTATGATGGATCCTCTCTAGTGATAGCATGGGACCCTGGGGTTTTATGGGTTGATAGTTTGGCAACAAGTACAGATGGGAGAGCCAGCTGTTACTTTTTGGAGGGCAGTATTGTGGGCAGTAGGGGCTTCTCATCTTTCAAATTGATTTGGGACCCATGGATCATTAGTAGTTTCAAAGTGGTTTAGTTTGTTGTTCATATGGGTGTGATGGCAATACTTGAGGACACACAATATTTGGGAAGGAAGGATTTTTCATGTCCACAGTTTTGGGCTTCCCTATTCTACGGTGGAAATGACTCATGTGGCTTGTCAGTGAAGAAAAAGGGGAGTCAAAAGGGGTTATTTAATGTCACTTATTTAGGAGATATTATGTTTTTTTTAAGTGACATTAAGGAAATAAAATAACTTTATACTAATAAGTTTCTTAAACATTATTAAAGTGACTTTTAATCTTAAAGTGAAAGTAAAAAGGGAAATAAGGGTCATATTTGATTTAGTAAAAAAGGGGAAAGTTCTAGAAGGAATGGAAGAAGGATAAAAGGAGGGGTAGCGCTTCACTTTGGATTATGTTTTGGATTGATCTCTTTGGAGTGTTCTTGGAGCCA
>ML817749.1:146739-173472 GCA_009831015.1 Picea engelmannii | reverse complement strand
GAAACATGATTTAAAATCTTAAAAATATATTTTTTTCGTTAAAATTTAAATATTTTATGTATTTTTTAAAAAACCGGTTCATTGAAACCGGTTCGACCGGTTTATTACCGGTTCCGGTTCCGGTTCAGGTTGGACCCTCGACCTGTTCCGGTACCGGTTTCGGTTTTTAAAACTATGATCACAAGAGACACAACATTTATCTTGGGAAACCCTCTAGGAGAAGAAAACCCAGCAAAACTTCCTTAATATAGATAGCCAATACAACGCCAAGAGATCTCTTATACTAATACAGAAAGTCCTCTCCTAGATATGTGCCACTCTCTCTCTCCTTTGCCGGTAACAGATCAGAACTTGTCTTTCAAACTGAGCAAGTGAGTTGTGTCTAAGTGAGGCGCTAGCCTCCTTTATTTATACAAGTCTGGCACGTGTGAAGTGTCTCTTCACTGGCAGGGCCGACTTCTCAAACTGGGTGGGTAAACCCACCTTTATTATATTTTTGTGTCTCTTTAATAACTGTTGGGGCCGACTTCTTATTCTGCCTATTACAATTATCTTTTGACCAATCCGCAAAAGGGGATTTGGTCCTATTACAATAACTGACATGATCAATCCACAATGGGGATTGATCCTATGAATAGTATATCAATAATAATAAGAATACTCTTTGCAATTACATTATTTCAACAGGAACCAGACCCCTCTCTCCTACTCATGGCCATCGATTCCTAGAATTTTTCACCAGTGCCTTTGTTTACTCACAATTGCCAAATCAAGCAATCCCTGGCCACACTCATCCTCAACAATAGTAGCCAAAAGAATTTGGTTGCTTAGGATTTGGTGCAATGGTTGGCGCTTCCTACTACCCCTCATCCAGCACCCTACCAATTGGGTTGGGTTCAGAAGGATGGTCCCCGTGTGATGGTGACCCAATGTTGTGCCCTTACTTTTGTCATCGGCCCTTTCCGCAATATTGTTCTTTGCGATGTGTCTCCTTTGGATTGCGCAGATGTGCTTGTAGGTATTCCCTATCAGGAACTATGTCGCGTTGTATACCATGCTCGCAATCATCAGTATCATCTTCAGAAAGATGGTCGTACCTATATCCTCACCTCATCCTCTCTGAAATCCCCTGCCTTACTTTTCGGCCAATCTGTTGTTCGTCAAATCAGTCTCAACAAGTCCATTTCCCTTTGTTTGGTGTGCCCTCTTAAACCAGACAGCCCCTCTCATGCCCTTCCTTCAGATATGGATACCTTACTCACATCCTTTGAAGATGTTGTTGCTCCCCCCAGACTACCCCCCATTCGTTCCATTGATCTTATTCCTGGAGCCACTTTTCCCAATGCCCCTTCTTATCGCCTTACTCCTCATGAGGCTAAGGAAGTGGAACGCCAGCTCCAGCAACTCCTTAATACCGGTCACATCCAACCGAGTTCTTCACCTTGTGCCTCTCTTGCCTTCATCATTCCCAAGAAGGAGTCTGAGGAATGGTGTTTAGTCACGAACTATCGGGCTCCTAATAAGGCCAGTCAAGAATCTTTACCCTCTACCACGCATTGATAATTTACTGGATCATTCGAAAGGTGCTCGCTTCTTTACCAAAATGGATCTTACAACAGGGTATCATCAGGTTCACATGAATGCGGCAGACACATGGAAGACAACTTTCAAAACCAAATTTGGGCTTTATGAATGGATGGTGATGCCATTCGGTGTTACTAACGCCCCTGCCACTTTCATGAGGCTAATCAATGATATTTTCAGAGCACATTTGGGAAAAATTGTGGTGATCTATTTGGATGATATCTTGATTTTTAGCAAGACCTAGGAGGATCATTTGCTCCATGTGCACACTATGTTAGACTTATTGTCATTCACAAACAGCAGGTGAAACATCATAGATCTTTTGGGCAACTTTCAATTCAATATTTGGGTTTTATTGTCTTTGTTGAGGGTATTAGCCTAGATCCCACTAAAGTCCAAGCTCTTGAAGTGTGATCAGCGCCTCACTCAGCTCTGGAACTCAAGAGCTTTATGGGTGGCATTAATTTTTATCGATGTTTCATTGCTAACTTCTCTCAGTTAGCACGCCCTCTTCATTAGCTTTCCAACCAGAATCAGTTTGTGTGGTCTCCCTTGGCACAACAACAATTTCAGGCTCTCAAAAATTCCCTTTGTTCTGCTCCTCTACTCCGTTTACCTAATCTTCAGACTCCCTTTGAGAGTGAGACGAACACCTCTCAATATACTATTGGCCCGTGTTAGCACAAATTTTTACCCTCCAATCCGAGTTGATATATGTGTTAGGACAGCAGTAAAAACTTAGCTAACTAAAGGAGTAAGGCCCCAATTGTCTCTGACCAAACCCCTCTCCATTTGGGCTAGTGTTTGCTAGCCTCTGGGGGGGAGTCCCTAGGCACAATCAAGTGCTTTGTTGTTGTCTTTAAGTCTGATCTCTACATATAAAACCTACAAAACAGCAAGTTGTTTGTCTTGGACAGTGTGTAAAAGCAGTCCAAAACGATGAGGAGAAACATTTTTCTATGCTTGGAGGGAACCTGCAAGGTTAGCATAATGATAATAGACTGGAAAGAAGAGGAAAACTATTCAAAAAGATCAGAATTAACCATAATGAAGAGTTCAAAAAATGACATATCGGATCACAAATTTACCATAATACCGTCAAGAAAGAGGTTTGAAAGACAAACACACACTTCATCTTTATTGATGAAGCTTATAAGAGGAATGTTTGTGCCACACTCGGCAAGCCTACAACCGATACAATGACTACTTTGCTCAAAGAGGAGCCACTAGACTAGACTAGAGAACAAGAGAGAAGAGAATGAGAGAGATATTATGTTGTTGCTGCAAGAACCAACCAAGAGCATCTGTGAAGCATCCAATATATAGCATAAGGAGGGCGCATATCCCAAGGGAGAAGGAGAAGACGCATGAGTGGTTAGATTTGGAGTCTTAAGTGCAAGAGGAAGAGAGATATGTGAGGAGTGTGGGATGAGTGAGTTTATGTGAGAATTTGCATGAAGGTTACATGCGCACAAGAGAGGAGAATGCGCCCTAAAACTTAGGAAGGCACACTTGAGGAAGAGAGGGAGGAGTAATGAATGATAATGAATGTGAATCGGCTTTATGGAGTGAAAAATATGCATGGAGGCCAAATTTAGCTTTATAATGCATGTCCTTTTGCTAAAATTGACAAAAGCATGAGTGAGTTATGGCTAAGAGGAAATTCGCCCTATTTTTTAGGGAATTTCCTAATTTTTAGAAAAATACGGTTTAAACTCAATTGGAGACGAATTTTAAGGAGTTGATGCATGACAAGTGGAGGGGTGATTATACGAAGGAATATACGGCTAAATTTAGGCCCAGTTATGCGACTCCTTTTTTCTCAATTAATTATTTATTTATGCTCAAGTCTTGGAAACATGCGACCCATGCCTAGGTGAACGCCACGTCACTTTGTATCTCTGCCACATGTCGATCTTTGAGGGTGCCACTTGGCACTGCATGGATGATGACTGTACCTGCTAAATGTAGACATTTCTAAAAATAGAATCCAGTTCCTAAATTTTAGGAAACTGTCCACATCACCCAGGATGACTGGGAGAACACCACCACATGTCACTGACTAAAAATAGACACTGTTAAAAATAGAAAGTCATCTGAATGCCCTTGACTTTATACTCATTGATCTCGTATTTCCGCAAGGGATCCAAATATGCAATCAAAACTGACATGCGAGCCCTGGTGCTCAACCTACTATAAATAGTAAATTGTGCCACATCATCCCGGAAAAGATCCAAAAGACTTTGGATGTCTCAAGGATCAATATTGCACGCAAAGAATCTGAATCTAGGGCTTGGAGCAAAACTTGCTAAAAATAGAAATTTCTTGCACATCCCCCGAAAAAATGTCATCGGGCCTAGAATCATGCAAGGACTCATGCTGTATGCTCAGAACTGCTTCAAATTGTCAAGAGACCAACTCAAACCGTGTCTCCTAAAAAATAGCAACACTTGTTGTATGTATAGAACTCTCTCAAAAATGCTTGGAAACCAAGTCAACTCTAACTCTGAACCAAACAACCATCTATCGATCATATACCTGCCTCCGATGGGAACCAACCTCTTGGTCAACACTAGTGCTAAACTCTAAGATAATCTCGGAATGCCAGCGAAAGGAACGCATGCTTGCTCTTAACCCTCAAGATTTTCAAGGGTGAAAATCTAGGGGTTAACAGCGCAGTTCGCAAACAGGGAGGACACCCTATTGCATACCATTCAGAGACATTGTATGATGCCAAACACAATTATAGCACTTATGACAAAGAGTTCTACAGTCTGGTACAAGCATTGAAACAGTGGCGTCATTACATCCTAGGGAAAGAAACAATCCTCCACACAGATCATAATCCATTGATTTTCATCAATTCTCAGACTAAGATAAAGGAGCAATGTCATTTAAAGTGGGTCACTTACACTCAGTAGTTTCATTTGGTGATTACATACAAGAAGGGTAGGTCCAATCAGATGGATAATCTCCTGAGTCAGCCCCCTATGCAAGTACTTCAACTCTTGGTTGTGAATTGTGCTACCGATTGTTGAATTTTCGGAATTTCAGCAAGTGCTTGTATGGCTGAAGTGCGTACCTCATGAGGTCAGTTCTTCAGCCAAGCTAGCTTGAGGGCTATCCAGGCCTGTTGAAGGCAAATTTTAGAGGTATCTTTTGGCAGAGTTTAAAGTCTGTCCTGTGCATATTTTATGAGCAATTTCAGCCCTGTATTTGATACATGTTTAAGGCTTGTTTGAGGTGAGGTTAAGACCTGTTCTGAGGTATGTCCTAGTGCAATCCTTCAGGACTGTTTTGAAGTGGATACCAGATATATCTATGCTGTGATTGAGGTCTGTTTCCCGCACCAATTTGGAGGATATCTCATTTGTATTTCAGACCTGATTGGGTGCGTGGTACTGGACTGTTTTGGCACGGATTTCAGGACAGTTTAGGCCGAGTTTTCAGATCAGACTTAAGGAGAGTTTCAGAAATCTGTTGTTGAGAGTTAGTCTCAACACATGATAGAAGTATATTGATGACCCAGCAAAGGTAAAGAAGGTAGCATATTGAGGCCTATACCGAGGCTTATTCTGAAGCAAACACAAGACCAAATCTATGGCAGCACTGAGTGAATTCAAGATCGGTTTATTTCATGACATTTCTGAAGCTGATTTAAAGTCTGAATTTGTGAAAGAATTCTATATCAGTTCTGTGGCAGCATTGAGTGGATCTGAGGACTGAGTCTCTTGTGAACAGCAGTGGCTACAGAACCGAGTCTTATCTTGCATGACTACAGAACCAAGACTTGAGATATCTGAGACACATATACAGCAGATAAACCTTGGTGTGACTTTTGAGCGTGGGCTATATGGAAGCTCTAGTGGACATCAAGGAGACTAGACTTGCAGATAGTAATGTGAAAGGGTTCAAGCCCTTGTCACTATGAGACTAAGCTTGCAGCTAGTGATGTGCAACGGAAGCAACATTAGCCACCTCAAAAGAAGTCAAGGAATGCAAGCAAGAACGACGAGGAGTTCTTCTCTACCTCAGTCTTCTCCGGAAGACCAAAAGCAAGATTGAGCATGATTGGAGACTAAGGTAAGTCTTGTACTGCTTTCCTTAATTGATTTCATCATTACTCTATAGTAGTTTGCTTTTGATGATGAAGGGTATTATCCCTGGTGTGGGAGCCCTCATGACTTGGACCATTATCCCTGGTGCGGGAGTCCAAATTTTTTTTGTTTGGTTGGTCATTATCCCTTCGGGAGGCCATCTTGGTTATTGTTCTAGTACAGGAGGCCATTTTGGTTGTTATCCCTTTGGGAGGCCATCTTGGTTATTATCCTAGTACAGGAGGCCATGTTGGTTGTTATCCCTACGAGAGGCCAGATTTCTTATTTCATTATTGAAGGGCTATTATCCCTGGTACGGGAGCCCATTTGTGTTGGTTGGTTATTATCCTAGTACAGGAGGTCATTTTGATTGTTATCCCTACGGAAGGTCATCTTGGTTATTATCCTAGTACAGGAGGCCAGAATAATACTGTAGAGACAGTAGAGGACCTGAGAAGACATGGGATGTCTCCAAGTTAGCAACACAGGAAAAGGAAGATGTTCATCCTTCCGAGTTCAAAGGGAGTCACTTGACTCAGAGGGAGTCAAACTATTTGAGAAGAAGGAAGAGACAATACCTTCTCCCCTTCAACAGTTCAGAGGGAGACAGTTATTGATCCAGTTGATCCTGTAGCTCCAGACGATGATTCCCAGAGACATTGGCAGTAGGCCGAGAGAAGCCTACACGGGCTCGACAGACTCTATTGGAGGCAGAGGGACATGCAGCTCCTCATACATTCTAATAGAGAAAGAGATCACATAGATTTTCGAGCTATGTTTCAAGCTTCAACTATGAGCCACATCATTGATACTGAACCTTCTTGTCATGGAGAAGTAGCAGGACAGCAGTTTTGGCAAGATGCCATGTCAGAAGAGTATCAGTCCATCATGAAGAATGATGTGTGGTATATTGTTCTGAGACCAGAAGGGAAGTCTGTAGTGACTTCAAAATGGATCTATAAGATCAAACATGCAGCTGATAGAAATGTTGAGAAATACAAAGCAAGATTTATGGCCAGAGGATTCTCTCAGGTGGAGGGAATAGCTTATGAGGAGACATTTGCTCTTGTAGCCCGATACACTTCCATCCGTATGATTATTGCCCTAGTTGCATCCATGAGTTAGAGACCACATCAGATGGATGTAAAGACAACCTTTCTCAATGGTGAGATTGAGGAAGAAGTTTACATCGAAAAACTAGATGAATTCAAAGATAAAGGCCCTAGGTATGATGCACTACTTCTTGGGACTAGAAGTATGGTAGAGGACTGATGAGATTTTCCTGAGTCAAGGAAAATATACAGTGGAGATATTTGGGATGATGGAATGCAAATCCATGCCTACATCGATGGTGATGAACTTGAAGAAGATGAATGAGGCTTCTTCCGATTCAGGCGAGATTGATCCATATCTTTACAAACAACTGATTGGATCATTGATGTATATGGTTAACACCAGACCTGATATATGTTATGCAGTGAATGCACTCGGTCAATTTATGAGTCAGCAGAGACAGACTCACTGGATAGCTGCAAAGCATGTATTGAGATATCTACGAGGCACAGTTGGATATGGCCTAAGATATGCCTCCGGTGTAAACATGAGATTGCAGGGATATGCCAATGCAAATTGGGCAGGGAGCGTTGTGGACCAGAAGAGTACATTTGGTTGTTGTCTTACTTTGGGATCCACCATGGCTTCTTGGTGCAACAGGAAACAAGAGCTTTGTGGCTTTGAGTACCACAGAAACAGAAACAGAGTACATAGCGTTATGTGTGGCAATTCGCGAAGCAGTGTGGCTTCACAAGCTCCTTGCAGACTTATTTGGACATGAGATGGATTCCACCGTTATCTATTGCGATAACCAGAGTTGTGTGAAGCTCTCCGAGAATCCTTTGTTTAACAATAAATCGAAACACATTGAGATATGGTGCAGAGGAAAGCTGTACAAGTGCAGTACCTTTCTACACATGAGCAAGTTGCAGATGTCTTCATCAAACCGCTTGCAAAGATGAAATTTGAGTACTTTCGTGATAGACTTGGCCTGGACTGAGTTGAGACATCTGTGTGAGGAAGCCCAAGTGTTGGGTGTGCCCATGTGATGGGTGTGCGTCAGACTCTGGACTGAGTTGTGATGACGTGTGGTCTCTTGCTTTGTACTCCTTTGGACTGAGTTGAGTCAACTTGAGATGGTCTCCTGCCTTGTACTCATGTGGACTCAGTTGAGTCGGCTTGAGATGGTACTCTTGTGGACTCAGTTGAGTGATATGTTGAGTAGGACGTCCATGTGGCTGAGCACAAGTGGACATGTCCCTAGTGGTTGAGCACTAGTGGATGAGAGAGATCTTTGCTATATTGTCTAAGAGTAAGATTTACTTGTAACCCTAATTTGTGATGTAAAGGGTACAAGTCGGCGCCACTATGTGAAAGATAATTAATATTGTGTAATTATTAATTATATTATTAAGTTGTACAGGTCGGCCCTATTGTGCCAATAGACACACCTTTTGTTGTGTCAGTTGTTGTATAAATAAAGGTGAATCCCCATTGAGGATTACACACTCTCACTTGTCATCTCATGATTTCAAAAGTTGTGCTCTGAAATTATGAGGACTGCAATTCGCACTTCTCTAGGAGCTAACTTTCTTAGTCATAGCAGCACCCTTTTGTGTGCTAGGTTTGGTGGTGGATGGTGGATCTTCTCTTGAGAATATAGCAAAGGATTGTTGGGTTTTTTCCCTTGTTTGAGAAGGGTTTTCCCAAGATACTTCTTGTGTTCTTGTGCATGGTTATTCTTCTTGTGATCTTGGTTTACTGCAACTAGTGTTATTGTGTTGCTACGGTCATTGTTTATGGTTCGGTTCATGCTAAAACGAAATAAACTACATGCATCAGCTTAACCATCAAAAAAAACTTAACACCGATGAGGATTGGAAGCCTCTCTATGCTTTTGATCCCTTCTTTGCAGAGATACGGGTTGTTGTGCAACATCCCACTCAGGTCAATCAAACGCCATTTCTGGATTATACAATTAGAGATGGGTGGCTATATAAACTCAACCAGTTATGTGTCCCAACTTCTAAAGATCGTCTTACTTTGATTAAAGAGGCTCATGCTTCCTCCTATGGTGGCCATTTTGGGTCTCTGAAAACAATTAAGCACTTGAAGCGATATTTCTTTTGGCCTTCTATGACTCGTCAAGTGGAGCACGTCATTCGTGCTTGTGCCCTATGTAGTCAACATAAACCTGCCAATCACAAATTTGGTTTGTATCAGACCCTTACTCTTCCTTCTCGCCCTTGGGACTCTATTTCCATAGATTTCCTTAGTGGTTTACCTATGACAACACGCAAACATGATGTTACCTTGGGACTCTATTTCCATGGATTTCCTTAGTGGTTTACCTATGACCTTACGCAAACATGATGTTATCTGGGTTATTGTTTTTCATTTCTGCAATATGGCTCTTTTTATCACTTGCAATAAGACCACTATTGTTGCCCAAACCGCAGACTAGTTCTTTCATAATGTTTGGCCACACTTTGGCCTCCCTACTAGCATCAGCTTTGATCGTGACGCTCACTTTCTCAACATTTTCTAGAAAACATTGTGGGATTTACTAGGTTGTCAACACAAATATTCTACTGCCTTCCATCCCCAAACGGATGGCCAAACCGAGGTAGTTAATCGTAGCCTTGTCCATGCTCTTCACATTCAATTTCTCAAAACCAAGCAATGGGATACAACCGTCCATGTCATTCAACATAGTTATAATCGTGTTGTACTTCTTTCTACTGGGATCTCTCCTTTTGAGGCCTACTTTGGATATCAACCTATAGCCCCTTGTGAACTTCCTCTCACCTTGCAGCCTTTTGGCACTCCATGCCAACAGAAAGAACAAACATCCGACCTTTCATTTTTGCAGAATCTAGCACGCAAACATGCCCAAGTTTTTGAAGCACTAAAGGTAGCCCAACAACGCTACAAAGCCCGCCATGATGCTCATCGTTCCCCTATGGTTTTTACTACTAGTGATAAAGTCTATTTTTACATGGAACATCGGCGTTTTAAATCCCAACGTCATCACAAACTGAAGCCTTGCTACTATGGCCCTTGTATTGTTCTCCAATGGATTGGGGACAATGCTTATCACCTTGACTTTCCACACCAACTAGGAATTCATGATGTGGTGAATGTGAACAATCTGAAACACTATGAACCCCCATTGCTAGAAGATAATGACATCGTCTCTCATCCTGTCAAGTTAATCCCTGATTTCCAGCCTCCCTTGCTACAAGACACCTTACTTGGCACTCGCCATACAACCACCCGTAATCAACAGCATACGTCTTACCTTGTTGGGCGCACAGGCCAAAATCCTGCTCAAGCTAAATGATTTTCAGAAGCTACCATGCATAAGCATTTTCCTCATTTACTGACGAAAGTGGGGACACTTCCGAGCTTAATCAGGGAGGAATTGGGAAACCCAACGAACATCCACATGAATCCCAAAGAAGGTGCACTCCCTCAACCAACTTGATTGTTGGAAGGCTAACTCTCTCAGCTTATTGGAGGACAAGAACAGTTGGGCACAAGTTCCAAGGAAGTAGTTGATCCGATCTACCTAACTAGTTGTTAGAAGCTAGTTGTAGCTTGACCCATTCAAGCCATCATGTAATAACAGGCATATATATAAGCCTACATCCTATTCTAAATAAAGCGATGGTCATTTTGCTCTCAGTTTTAGTGCTAGTATTGTCGTTTCCTATTCTAGTTAATTTCCTGAGTATTGCTATAGTAGATCAAAGACAAGAAGGCATAGAGGTTGAAATAATTAGCTTCAATTAAGAGTTGTGGAGCCTATATAATCATCCCCAAGTTCACTCACATAAAGCACTCTTTCTCCATGAGAAGAAATGAAGATTTATTTCACTCATGAGTTTACTGGGAGGAAATCGAGCATTCTCATGCAAAGCTAGATAGCCTCTCTCATAACCTTTTGGTGTTGCATATGAGGCTAGCAAATTTACTAAATCCAAACTCCAAGCATCCGGTTATTCATAGATTCTAGGTCTTTCCATAGAGCCCAAAAATTCAAGGAGGATGTTTTTCATATTCAATGTAGGAAATTGGATAATCTCTCAAAATCCCAAAAAACAGATTGGATTTCTTCTACAAACTCCCACTCAATGTCAAATAGTGGTGACAAGATGAAGACAATGGTTGGCATTTCAAACCATTGTTTAGATAATAGTGTGATTAAGGTGTTGGAGCTTGGGTTGGCGTTTGCACTTGCTCCCAAAATGATTCTCGTCGAAGATATCATCCATAGTGCTAAAGACGAGATTAGGCACCTTCTAAAAGAAATTGTTGAAGAGGTTAAACAACATTGTTTAGTAACATTGAGATGTTCAAAACCTCTGAAAATAAATGTCAACAACACAGAATATGATGCAATCAGAAGGCTTAAGAGCAATGAGAATATCATTATTCTTAAAGTTAACAAAAAAGGTTCCATAGTAGTAATGGATAAGGCAAACCACGTGAACAAAATATAAGATCACTTAAAGACAAGCAGTTGTTGTTATGATCCTCGGGCCATATATTACATTTATTGCATGATAACTACCTAGAGGGCCTTATTTAATAACTAAAGTAATGGACCCAATCCACATTAGATTAAATGGCCACCATACCTATGTTATTATTGACTCTAATAGGACCTTAGCTCCCCATTACATCTTTAGGGGGATCCCGCTAGTTGCTATAAAAAGCTTTCTGAGAATCCCTTGAACAAGATCATGAAAGATTTGACAAGCACTATTAAGTCTTGTTGCATGATGACCTAAAGGAGAATTTTGTCCTACGTTGCCCCCTTGTTCCTAGAATTTATGGGTTACCAAATGCATAAAGAGAATATACCCCTCACGCCCATTGTAATCACTATCAACGCCCAAACATATTCTCTTGCTAAGTATTTAGCCAATAGGCTAAAGTCATTAGCGCGACACACAAATTCATTCAACAAGGATTCCACTTATTTTATGAGCAAGATTAAGAATCTTAAAATCCAAGATCATGACACCATTCTCAAATTTGACATGGTGTCTCTCTTCACAATGATTCCAATTATTGAAGTAGTAGTTGTTATTGAAAGGGTTACAAGCTAGGAAACTGCAAGATTGGTAAAAATTTGCCTTAATCTACTTTCTTTAGTTTTCAAGGCAACACTTACAACTAGACGTGCAGAATTGCCATGGGCTCCCCTGTTTCTCCAATAGTGGCAAATCTTTTAATGGAACACTTCGACTTTTCTCTAACTTGTTTCCCTCTCAAACCTAAGTGGTGGTCAAGGTATGTCAAAAATACTAACATTAATCATCCCATGGTAAAGAGAATCTAGATGAATTTGTTAAACATCTCAACAAGGGATTGCAACATAACCAGTTTACCATGGAGTTAGAAGACAACCAAGCCCTCCCTTTCATCAATGTCCTTCTTGTTAGAATATAATGGATGTGCTCGTTTAACCATTGACAATATCACTATTGTCACCCAACCATAGGCCAAAGCCACCCCCGAGCACCTTAAACTTGATAGAGAATCATTCTGAAAGCAAACCCTAGGCTAGATAGCCAAAGAAGATAGCGCACCTCTCTCCAAGGATAGCACACCAAGGAAGAATAACAAAAGCTGATCAGAAAGTCCAAACCCAGAGAAGACCGAGACTATAGACTGGCGGCAGCAGCTTCTCAGAAACTTTCGCACAAAACTGCCCAACTGCAGTGCGCACAAGTGTGTTATTGCAGTTCTAAGAATGCCTGCCAGAATGAAGACTGGCCTCCTGTATTTATACTAAAACTAGCAAACTCCCTGGGCCGACTTCTCATTCTGGGTGCCTATTTGCTTAGTATATAATATTTCCTTTAGCCGACTTCTTTTCTTGGAGACTAATAACCTAATACAAATTATCCTCTTGAGCCGACATGTCTTCTAGGGTTATTAGCCAACTAATTAGGGTTTATTCTTGCTTCCTGGAATATTCTATTCTCGTCAAGTTTACACATGGAGGTAAATACCTCCCGCAGCTGCCATAATATCAACACTCCCTCCTAGCTAGGGAGGTATTTGAAGGTAATGGTCTTGAGCACAAACATACCATTCATCTGGTAGCATCAACATAGTCGTCTAGACTATCTCATGATTAGATCATGAGCACCATCATGACTATCAGTGTCATCAGCTGCATCATCTCTCGAAACCATACTCCATCTGAGTAATCAGACATGATGCCGGATAAGTCACTCACTCCACAGAGTGACACAAGAGCCATTCTTCTAATACGGACATATGTCCTAGAAGAATAAATGTTCTGAGCCATTTTACATCTGGGAAATCTCTGTTCATTAATCATCCATCTAGCTGATAATCATTTCCAACACTACTGATAGTCTTCAAGGCAATCGGAACAATGTCATTCAATAGAACACAATTGTGTCTATCCATAGTAGTACACAACTACAATCCAGTGGTACACTGCCACACCAAGTAGCACACAAATACTTGAACAGTGACATATAGTCACAATCAGTGGAACAAATCCACTACAGTAGAATACATCTATTGTCCGGAGACATACAATCTCCATAACAATCATATCATCAACCTGCACATAAAACATTGTTATGATGTAAACTAAATCATCTAGGCCATTCTTCCACTCACATCTGTGAGATCTGGAGGACCATCTGCCCTAAGAAGGTAAAACATCAATGATGAGCTATTTGGATTATTCTTCTCAAGCAAGGAAGCATAACTGTCCCGATTTCTGAGCCTGGACCATTCACCTATCTGGGCCATTCCTCCGGCACTAAACAAAGTGCAACCTAGAGAGAATGAGTCTGCCATAGCGAATGCCTGTCCTTGATTGTTGAACCTGGACCATTCCTCCGGCACTAAACAAAGTGCAACCTGGAGAGAATGAATCTGCCCTAGGGAATGACTGTCCGGACGATTTCCTAAGGAAATGACTGTCCTACACCAACCTCCAAAACAGACCATCCTTCAAAACTACTCACAACTGTGAGCTTCGAAAGAATGATTCTCCGGCAAGGTGGACCAGTCTTCTTGACCACTACTAAGAGTGACCGTCAAGAAGAGAGACTATCCTAGACCATTCCCTATGTTAACCACAAGGGGAATCCCTGTCTATGGTACATCACCAATCCATCGAACCATTTTCATTACGAAAATGACCGTTCGATCTAGACCATTTTCCGAACTGGAAAATCCTTGTCCGTCAGAAATCTCAAACCACTTTCCGAACTGGAAAGGAACTGCTCATCCTGGACTATTTTTCAAATTGAAAAATGATTGTCCATAAATCAATAACACATCAGTGCTCCCTCCCAACCTAGGAGTCATCTCTTCCTTTTTCAGTAAGGAAGTCGTCTCCACGAGCTCCAGCTTGAGAAAACAAACTCTTTCATATTGAACAGAGGCTTTACCAAAATGTTTGCTTATCTGCTCATCTGTGGAGATATATATTGCAGAACCACTTTTCCTTTCTGGACTTCATCACAGAGAATGTAATGCTTGATCTCAATGTACTTCGGTCTTTGTGGAACACTGGTTTTCTGAAGGCTTCATATAGCTCTGATCATCATAGTTGAATTCAGCTCTTTTGTTTCCTGCTAGCTCATAACATCGTGGCAAGGGTCAAACTTGTAACATATCCAAGTGGTAATTCTTCTGTCATCATGAGAGCTTTGTCATGGATTGGCAATCCATCGTCCTTGAGTTCTGAGTAACCATTCTGATACAGTATCTTTGTTATAGAAGGTTTTTCACCACGCTTTTGTTGTGCATTGGAGGCTCCGCACCAAGTTGTTTGAATCCATACAAAACCTTCTTTCATCTGCATACAAGAGTCTCTTCCTGGTATACCTCAAAGCCTTGAGGTTGTTCTACATATGTTCTTTGTTCAATTATTCTAGAGAACAGTCTTTGCATTCATCTGATGTAAACTCCAACCCATGGATATTGCGGACAATATAATGGCTCATGTAGAGGTATGTTTGGTTTACTGGAACATGCAATCATCATAGTCTTCTCCCTCCATCTGGGAGAAACTCTAGTTCTAGATCTCGCAATGCTTACATTCATAAGTCTTCCATACATTGTTCTTCATAACAACTTTCAGTTCCTCTACTTGATTGCTTTTAGTGAGTTCATATCAGGCTGGTAGTCTTGTGATTCTCGATACAATGACTGGTTGTTCTGGCTTTTCTTTCTTTCTTGGAATCTTCATGTTCTTCCTCATGTTTCTCTTTAACTCTTGGGTCCATGGAGTTCTCTATAGATTCCATGCCGTAAAGATTCCAGCTTCTTTCTTTCATCATAGGATCATGGATGTGGATGGACAACCAGGGATACTTGAAGGCTTCTTCTAAAGTCAAACTGAACACGTGTTGCTTTTCATGGTTGCTACCATGGATAGATACTTCATCATCTTCAATTGATCATATAATTTAGGATTAGCTCCCTCCTAATCCTTGCTTCATGCATGAATGCATGCTCTTCTTTTGGAAATATATAATCGGCTCCCTCCATCTAGGAGAGTCCATGCTTCCTTCTGCATCCTTATTGCCTTCTGCAAGGTGTCATAAGTCCTTTTTCAATTTCCTCTTGATTTCTGACTTCTTTCTGTCTTTACTTCTTCTAGGTTTCTTCAAGATTGATATTGATTTTGACTTATCTTGCAACTGTTACTTATGTACTTCATCCTTTCATCTGTATTGCTTGACTTATAGTCATTATGATAGCAATCCTTATCTTGTTGTTCTTCCATAGGTATAGTTTCTCTTTGAACATATTATCTTCTAGAAAATAGATATGCAAGATATGTACAAAAAACATGGTATGTACAAGAACTATGAAGAGTATTGTTACCTTGTCTTAGAAGAAGACGTTTGTTTTGTCCTGCTTGGCTTTCTTTGAGGGTTCCCTTACTTCGGCAACTGATGCTTCGTGTGATTCCTTCCTTTTCTTTAACTCAGGACAATGATTCTTGTAGTGACCATACTTTAGACAATTGAAGCATGGTGTTCTTGACATATCTTTCTCTTGATTTGGTTTCTTCCTGGAGCCAAACTTCTTTTTATTCCTGAAATCCTTGAACCTTGTTGTGAAGGCTTAATCATCGTACTTCTTTTGGGGTTTCTCTTTTGCACTGATTCTTGATTCTTCTTGTGCACAGCAAGTCCAAAGTTCTTCAAATGTAGGATACTCCTTCCTTGTGTTCATGCTTGCGGCAAATGCATCTCATGTCTTGGGAAGACCATTGAGTACTATGTGTACCAATTCCTTCTCTGAAATGATCTCTTCAATAGCTTGCAGTTGATCTCTTAACTGAGAGATTCTCACAAAGTATGATGTTATGTTGTCATCATCATTCATCTTCGTGTCATGGAGCTCATTCTTCAGACTCATTACTTGTCCAATGTTTATGACTGAGAAGAGGTTTGTTAAGGCATCGTACATCTTCTTAGATGAGTCAAGATGGGAGATGTAGGGTATCAAGTGGTCTTTTATAGAGTCCACTATGATACTCATGGCATTGATGTCACTATCTCTGAACTTCTCGATAACTACAACGTTCTGCGATTCCTTATCTTTTCCTTCTTCAAGCTCTGGTTCCACGATCTTTCCTTTCACGATATCCAGCACTTTATTCTTGGCAAGGATGAGGTCAATCCTTGTCTTCCACGCCCTGAAGTTAAAAGCCCCATCTAACTTGTTTTCTAACTTCATAGAGTAAGTCATGGTTGCTTTGACTTGGTCAACCCTAGATTTGACCAAAAAATCAAACTTAACCGCTTGGCTTGTTGAGAGTACCAGGAGATGCACCAGGCTAGGGCACACTAGTCTATCCAGAAATTAGGTCAATCCCTTCACTTAAGGTGCCTCAATGAGAGGATTAGGGTTGCTGCAACTGCACCTGCTAGTAACCCTAGCGGCAGTGCTTTAGTAACTGCTCCTGCTAGAAACCCTAGTGGCAGTTCTTCAACAAGCTTAGTATCCTTATGGCTATGCTCCCTTCCAGTCGTTAGACTGAATGAAGGAGGTGTGGGCCCATAACCTGTTAGAATATAATGGATGTGCTCGTTTAACCGTAGACAATATCACTATTGTCACCCAACCATAGGTTGAAGCCACCCCCGAGCACCTTAAACTTGACAAAGAATCATTATGAAAGCAAACCCTATGCTAGATAGCCAAACAAGATAGCGCACCTCTCTCCAAGGATAGCGCACCAAGCAAGAATAACAAAAGTTGATCAGAAAGTCCAAACCCAGAGAAGACCGAGACTATAGACTGGCGACAGCAGCTTCTCCAAAACTTGCACACAAAACTACCCAACTGCAGTGCGCACATGTGTGTTACTGCAGTTCTGAGAATGCCTGCCAGAATGAAGACTGGCCTCCTGTATTTATACTAAAACTGGCAAACTGCCTGGGTCGACTTCTCATTCTCGGTGCCTATTTACTTAGTATATAATATTTCATTTAGTCGACTTCTTCTTTGGAGACTAATAACCTAATACAAATTATCCTCTTGAGCCGACTTGTCTTCTAGGGTTATTAATCAACTAATTAGGGTTTCTTCTTGCTTCCCGGAATATTCTATTCTCGTCAGGTTTACACGTGGAGGTAAATACCTCCCGCAGCTACCATAATATCAACACTTCTTACTAGGAATATTGATGACTCTTTGGCCCATCAAGTGTACCATAAGAAGACACACACTTGGAAGTACATCCATGTTGACTCCCATCATCACTCGTTGCAAAAACTTGGTGTTGTGTCCTTAATACACTGGAGACTCACACCCTTCGAATTTTCGATGATGAGCACCTTGAGCAAGAAAAAGAGCACTTGATGAAGGCTTTCAAGAATAGAGGGTATAGTGAATGGCAAGTTAAGAAGGCTAGTGTCCACCCTTGAATCGAGAACGAAATAATAATGACGTAGAGAATAGGGTGATCCTTACCTATATCCAAGGAACAACTAACAAAATCGTTTGTATTATGAGGAAAAAGTAGATTAAGACTATGTTTGTCCCTTCCAACACTATTAGGGGCCTCCTCAATTCAGTGAATGATCTTGTTGACCCTCAATTGCACAAAGGTATATACCAAATACCTTGTTCTTGTGGTCAAACCTACATCGTTGAAACGAGAAGATCGATTAAAATTAGAGTTAAGGAACACAGTGTGGATATTCTCCACAATCGAGTGAGGACATTAGCCCTTGCAGAGCATTCTAGTAAAACCAAACATCATATTTGCATGGAGGACACCAGGGTCCTAGACAAGGTCAAGCACATTTTGAAAAGGTGAATACATGAAGCTAAAAAAAATGAGAAGGCAGCAAATTGGCTCAATTGTGATGATGGTCTCAGGATTAGTAGGATGTAGCTGCCCAATTTAAGTCATCGAAGTAATGGGTCCTACAAGTAGGTGGTTTCCCATTATGGTTAGTCTTCTCCTAAGGTCCCTCCCTTCTAGGCTTGGTCCCTTTTCCTTTCTAGGTTGTTAACTTGGTTTTTGTTATTTTGTTCCCTTTATTAGTTAGTTTTGTTCCTTTTCTTTCTCTTTAATTAAGTTATGCTTTCTTTTTTTTCATCTTGTGGTTTGTTTTTAATTTTTTATTTTGGTTTTTCTTTATATTCGTTTTTTATTTATATATGTTTTAGCATGTTTAATATTTCCTCTCTTTTCTTTTTTTCCTATCCTTGTTATGTTTTCTTTTTTTAATTTTTTTGGTTTTTTGGTTTGTTTTGTTTTTCCCCCTTTTGGCTGTTTGCCTTTTTAGCTAACCATCTCCTCCTTTTTCGATTGTTTTTACATTTTGTTTTATGTTTATTAGTTAGTGGGTAGTTGGGTTAGCTTCCAAGCATCTCTTTTCAATCCCTTCTCTCTATCTTCCTAATTATGGATCGCAATTTGTTGATTTGAAAAATAGACATTCAAATGTACATGCAATGAATCCAAAAAAATTGTCCTACAATTTATCACACTACAGAAGCTAGAAACATAAATTGTTTTAATAACCATAGTTTCAAATTTACACAAACCTATTCTATTTCAAGAAGCACGCAAAAAGCAAGAACGGGACAAAGCAATGCATAATGAATTCAAGTCACTAAAACCATATGAAATTTGGAGACCTGTAAAATTGCTTAAAGGAAAAAATGTTATTGGTTGGAAATGGGTCCACAAAAGAAAGCATAAAAAAGAAGCTTTTGTTGAAAAACAAAGTCACTGGCAAAAGATTTTGCACAAAAAGGAGGTACGAATTATAAATAAACCTTTGCACCCATAGCTAAAATGAATAAATTAAATTGGTGTTGTCAACGGCAGCTCAGTTCAAGTGAGGCATTCACCGTATGGATGCCAAAATTGTAGAAATTTCGGAAATTGGACAATTCAGAAATTTCACCTTAGCTAGAGATTTCCCAGATCTTAAACCTATGAATTTTCAATGTTAGGGATGTTATGAAATATAAATAAAACAGCAGCAGCAGCAGCAGCAGCAACAGAAAATATTTCACCTCTTAACAACCCCAATCCACTAGGCAATTCAAAAGAAAAGATATCAAAGTGTGCCAATAAGTTTCAACACTCTAGGGCAACCTTATCATGCACAAAACAGCTCTAAATACAGCAGCAAATACGCCCTATCTTCTTCAATATAAATGTTAAATCACTTAACAATTGTACTCTTAACTTTTGTCAAACCAACAACATATCTAAGTGCTGGAAATTACAAATCCATGAAGAAATAGATGGATGAAAATCAAATTCGCAATTACACAAGTAATGGACAGCTGTAAACTTCATTAATATGGATAAAGATGAAGTACATAACATAGCATTATCCCGCCCGCACGGGTGTAGACGGATTGGCAAGTGCCGTGTAAATGGAAGGAAATTTGTAAAATGAAGTCTCATGTTCGATTATCACCCGGATTTACTCGTGCGCCATTCTTGCGGGCTGGGTGGTTGCACCTGGGGTTATAGTGGTAGCCGACGGGGATCGACCCCGTGTCACGCAAGTACGAGAACCGCCAGTTGTCGATTCCCCCAGTACAAAAAAAAAAGAACATAGCATTATCCCAAGGCTAGTACAATTCTATTTCTCTAAAAAACCCTAGATAGGGAAAACAACAAAAAACCCTAGCTCACATCAAGGAGCCCCTACAAGCTAGCGTCACACAAGCATGTCCACTAAGGCAAGACGTCTCCTCTTCTTCTTCACTTCAACAAGTGCAACCCAAGGTTTCATCTCAAAATCCTAATCTCTGAATCTCCAAAGGATGAAACCCTAACCCTAGTAGTATTCAAGCCAAGAAGCTCCAAGAAACCCTAGCAACCCAAGACAAGAGATNCTCTTCTTCTTCACTTCAACAAGTGCAACCCAAGGTTTCATCTCAAAATCCTAATCTCTGAATCTCCAAAGGATGAAACCCTAACCCTAGTAGTATTCAAGCCAAGAAGCTCCAAGAAACCCTAGCAACCCAAGACAAGAGATAAAGTACAAAAGAAGAAGCACTAGAGAGAGGAAGACTAGTTTGATCCTCTTAGTCACATCTCTAACATAAGAGCAATAAAAATGATAATAATAAGATCATCATGTCCAACGTCTTCTCCACAAGAGTAAAGCCTAGTATCTCACAAGAGCAAGCTCCCAAAAAAGACATCCTCCAGGGTTTCCTCATGAACCCTAGCATTTCACTCCAAGAAGACAATTATAAAGAGAAGAGTATGATGATGATGATGATGAAAGGAGTCTCTCCTTCCTCTATATATATTATATATGAGGTAAGGGAGGGAAACAATGCATATGTAGACCTATGCCCTTATAAGCAACCTGCAAAGACACATGTAGGCTTACATGTGTGGAGAGCTACACTCCAAGGGTACACATGTCAAACTCCAAGGTGATATTGTCAACTAGTAAGGCTCCAAATGCAAGGGTGCTTCGTGAGATGTGTCCAACACTCCTCCTACAAGCCTCCACTAACTCCAACGAACCTCCTAAGCCATGTACTCCACTAGGTCCACTCCACTTGCATGAACACTATCGCAACCCAAGCATCCCCAAGTCAACTCTAGGCCTCCATGTAAGCATCCAAGCTACCCCATGCTGTCTAGGACTGAATGCCCTCCTCTAGGATGTCAAACGCTCCTCCAATGCAAGGCATGTAGAATGTCGCCAAGCTGTCTAAAGATATCCAACGCCCTAGGAAAGAATGTCATGCAAGCACCAAACTGAGGTCAAACAAAAACCAAGTAAGCCATCTCCAATGTTCAAATCCATCACGGGCATCCACATGCTAATCATACACCATGTACCCCAAATCTCATGAAGCACCCCCAAACATGGTATGGACTCTAAACACTTTTGGAGTAACCCCACAAGCTAACAAAAATTACCTTCTTATATGGAGATTTGGAGAGGAAGTGTGTATGCAACAATCCTAAGGTATTGTACAAAAGAGGAAGGAGCATCTTATTTACAATTTGAGAAAGGCATAATAGGAGCCTGGTATGCAAAAATGAATTATCACTTCAGAGCAAATTAGTTTTAAACAAAGCCCACTGGATCTAAATCTCTATATAAAAATTAAAGTTGAAAAAAACATAGTGATAGTTATTTTAGATGTCGACAACCTCAACAATACAAGGAAAAACACGAGATTCATTGAGGAACTAAAACGTGAGTTGCATAAAAGTTTTTTTAGACATACTTAGGCATTTTTAATTATTGTTTAGGCATGGAAGTATGCCAAAAGGATGACAACATTTTCATATCCAAAACTAAATATGTAAACAAGTTACAGAGAGGATTTAATATGCCTGCACGAGGTTACCAACTTTTGAAGACTTAAAGACGCTAGATGCAACCTTGTATAGGCAACTAGTAGGGAGTCTTATCTAGCTTACCATTACCAGGTCAATTTGACCAATGTTATTAGTTATTATTTCACGGTTCATGGCATGTCCCAAATATGTTCATTGGAAGGCAGCAAAATGAATCCCAAGCTATGTGAAGGGAACATTTCACTGTGATTTTCAATATAAGCATAATGATACTTTTAAGTTGGCTGGGCACACTAATTCAAAAGGTTGCATAATTCAAAGATAATCCAATGGCATCACGAGGTAATTCATAGGGTGGTAGGAAGTAACCAACTATTGCATTGTCTTCAATAGAAGCAAAATATAAAACAACATTTAATGCATTTTGTGAAGGAAAATGGCTCAACGGGGCTCTTAGCAATTGAAATTTCAACAAACTCAAGCCACACCTCTCTTTTGTGACAATCAAATTGTTATTCAACTTTTAATAATCTAGTGTTTCATGCTAGAACCAATTACATTGAGATTCATCACCATTTCATCAGAGAACAAGTACAGAACAAGGAAATTGAAGTGTTACAATGCAGGACTGAGTATCAGCTAGAAGATCTCTTTGCAAAGGCAGATAACAAGTATATGTTTGAAAGGTTCAAGGACATGCTTGGTTTAAAGGAAACAAAATGGTCATTATGGGGTTATTACAATATTTGATGCCCATTTTTGTGGAGTTGGGTATGTTTTAAATTAGAAGTATGCTTTTAAATCCATGACGCTATTTTAACTTTTAAAAGTAGGGTGGTCTAATTTTGTTTTTCAGTGACCATTTCTAAAACAGTTTTGTATTATAAATATACATTTATCAGTTGAAAATGTCAAAGGGAGTAAGAATCCTCCTTTATCTTGTGCATGTCTACTCCTTTAAAACTAATAATCTCCACCAAAGACATTGGCCAAAGAATAACCACTAGAAATTCTTGCTTGTAACTACCACAAAATGGTTAGAAATCTGGAAAATTTATTCTGTATTATAGTATGCTATTTAGTTCAGACAGTTTCATCCTAAGGAAATACTTGCTTCTGAATTTCTAAGTGATCTTTTACAAAACAAGATTTATATATTGATAAGTTTAAATTCTGTCTTCTTTGAAAAAAACATGGCACTGACCCAAAGGCCACAGTGATTATGTCTTTGATCTGCTGCAGTATGAGACACGTAATTGCAAAAGAAACAAACCAACCTAATATAGTTAACTGGGAAATGATAAAACAGCCTCACCCTCAAAAGGCGCCTCTGTAGTTCTTGCTCCTTTTGCCTCAAACGTTGTATCCATGTAAGGGTGTCCACATGGAAATGCCTTTCTAGCTGCAATAAGTATGATCCACTTCCAAGTTCATAAGTGAAACTATCTAGGGAAACCAAATCAATGTAAAAACTAAATTTTACACGATGAAAACCTTACCAGTTTAACATTGGTTTGTGTTGTTTGTAGTCTCTGAACATCAGCAGCTATTGCCTCATCTTGCAACTGCCTTGCAACATTTCAAAGTACAAAATATTTATCCACAAGTCGCACTCTTTATAATAGACAATTATTAATTGGCATATACCAATTTATAATACTTTCAAAATAAAAAACATATTACTCAAATATTCAGGCAATTTGCCACAAGAATAAGACTACTGCAACATGGTCTATAGCCAAAGCAATAGCAGCAAGTTTAGAAGTTAAACAATGTTTTAAGAGTCTGCTGAGCTTCCAGAGACACCATCCAAGATTGGCATTACACATTACAAACCAGAAAACAGTCCCAGACAGAACACCAAAAGGGGTTGTTATTTTGGTAAAGTGAACGGATTTAAGGGACATTGATAACCATGAGAGCATTAGAAACAAGATCCATCTTTGGGGTACAACTTACTGCCAAAATATAATGTTTACAAAGAGGTTACAAGATCTGATTGGAAGACCAATGCTTCCTCAGAAAAAGAGTGATAACTAAACTGCATAATACAGAACCCAAATATTTCAATGCTGTGATGGGACAGTGATCATGAAAGAAACTCGGCATACATGACAATATCTATAACATATTCTTGAATAAATAATTCGCCAACCTCCCTTGTGGGTAAATAAATGCAACAAATTGTAATCAATATATTCTTCATCATTCACTAATAAGGAACACCACCAGCATTGAAAACTTTAGAGAATAGGTAAGTGACTGTGGGATGATATACATAGGCCATTTCTGAATTAGCCCGTGAAAATGTACCAATAAAAAATAATATAATTGGGTCCATAGCATATCTGCATCTTCCAGGACCATGCATACTCATTCTTGAAGTGTGATCAGATGAAACTTGTACACATAACAACTTAATCCATTGGTGTTGCATGGGCAAAGTCCAGTGCCATTGTATAATGCAATCTTCATACTCTAAATCACAGCCCAACTTCCTTGCTAAGGAGTACAGCAGGATTGAGAAGATTAAGGCCCCTGGTTTTATTAAAGCTTCGTTGCTCAGTGTCTATCTGAAGTAATCTAGATTCTCTGCTAAGTTATAGTGGTGGGCAATCTACAAAGGAAATCAGCTGAATCCTGTAGACCATAATCAAGCCACTGCTTTCCTCATTTTAGACTCTAGACATAATCCTTTCATGACACAGACAAATAATGATAAATATTAAAATATGACAATTTTGGCATTAACATATTAGCAATTGACTATATGAGGGGCTTGGAATAGCATCTGATCCGAGACTAGAAGGAAAATCATGTCAGAAGTCAGTAAGCTCCAATAATGAATATACTTTTTGCTTCCTTCTTCCCTGATTTTTCCAGGTAGGTACAATTTTTAAAAATAGTTTAGATAAGAGGAGATTACTATGCTAACAGATAAATGTAGCCCAGGTTTGGAATAGGGATACACCTACCCAGTGATTTTGATATAGTTAATGTGCTTATGACTCCCCAAAGTACAACTAAGAAGGTTTCTACCTTGACATTAAGCATCCAAGATACAACAGGCAACACCCCAGAATTACCCAATTTCAAACTGCAAGAACTCTTGGGTTCTCTTCTTCATGTCCTGTCCCAAATCTTCTGCAAATTGTTGTTTGCAGTATAAAAGTCATTGGAGGCAAGGATGAGTGCAGAGGAGATCCTGGATGAGTGCAGAGATCCTTTTCTTTGAATTTGCTATCAGTTACAGGAACAGCTTTGTCGCTTCATACAAATCCGTATTGAATTGAAGAAAGAATTGTTTGGGAATGAACCTTAGGAATCAGAGGCATCCTTATTGAATTGAAGAAAGAATTGTTTGCGAATGAACCTTAGGAATCAGAGGCACGGCACTCCCAAAATAATAATCGGTTTAACAAAAACACAATGAAGAGTTATGACCTAAGAAAGTTGCCTAAATAGATTAAACCTGCCCTACCCAAAGCTAGGATTCCTGCTGAGTCCAGAACTAACCCAGAAGCCTCTCTTCCTGGCATGGCTAACCCCACAGCCTTTGGCTCTTCAGATGGCATACTACCGACAGCAACTCCATCATGGCATGATGCCTTAAGGTTCTGCCTGGACTGCTACCAGTATTCTACCTTGGCTCATAAAAGTTTGTCTCATTTGGCTGGTGCCACTCCCCTTTCATATGAGGACACAGCAAAAGCAGGAAGGCATCTGCCCCACCTTCCGGAACAAAAAAGTGGACAAGACAGAAAATTTGTCAGAGAAAAGTCAGACAGTCATGGTACTCCCTATTTCTACGAATCAAATTAGAAGAGATCTTCATATTTACAAGGAATATGATCTTATAAGTAGGTTCAATGGTCTTTGGCCAAATGCAGATAAGGTCACAAACTGGGTAAATGAATACTGGACCAAAAAAATCTACATAATCTTTTTGTGTTGGGGGTTTCTTCTTTGTCACTTTGAAAACCCAAAAGATAAGAAACCAATCTTAGAGAGTGATCTGTGGATTTTGGGAAGAGCTAACTTCTTCGTGAAACTCTGGTTCCCTGAATTTGGCCCAGCAACTGTGATTATTACTACCACTCTAGTTTTCAAGGACTCCCAAATCTCCCTATTCACCTTTGGGAAAAAAAAGTATGAAAAAAAAAAAAAAACTGTGAGAAGATATCTCTGCTCATACAGCAAAAACAGAGAAAGTGTGTTTCCTTGAGCTAGATCGTGTGTTGAGCTTGTCCTAAGCAAAGGCTTACCAGATGCAATCAGCCTGTATCTCGATGGTACTGGAGAAGCAAAGAACGAGCTCCAATGTTAATGTCAATATTAATTATGTGACATGGTAGTAATATGTTATAACACAATATAACATGTCAACAAAATGTAACAAATAGTGCAAAGGTTGGTTAGATCGTAAAACTACCGTAACCATCATAGGGGACTATAAATGATGTAATGTTATAACACGATATAACATGTCATCAAAATGTAACAAATAATGCAAAGGTTGGTTAGATCATAAAACTACCGTAACCATCGTAGGGGACTATAAATGATGTAATATGAGATGATATAGAGGAGAGAGTGGTACATGTATTGGGTGCATAGGCAGCATATCTCGGGTTAATCCTGTGCTATATATGTCGTAAAATTAATAATATATGGCATTTATTAATCCCTATATCTCTCATGCCTATTATGATCTGTGTGTGCATTTACATAATCTAACAGTGGTATCAGAACCAAGGCCATTGGCATTGTACAGAGACACCTTACAGAGCAGTAGTGAGCATGAGGAAGACAGGCTGATGCCTGGAAAACATCGGCACAGAAAACTGGGGGATGTCTAAAAAACATGAGCATGGAATTATGGTTGTGACATCAGAATTGAAATTTTTTAGTTTGTCTAAACTTTAAGTTTAACTTCAGGAAAATAATATCAGACATTTAGTACTATGTCATCTGAAAACGTCTAGCCCAGCATCAAGGAAGCTGAGATATATCACTGTAATCATCTGGAGCATGATTCTCAAAAATAAGAGTAGCATCTGTTCTGATGGGACATCAAACATGTTAAATTTATAAGCAGCTGCAAGAGCCATTCTCCTGGAGGATGGCTAAGACCCTAGACGAGATCTAGGGCCCCCAGTGCACTCC
>ML817749.1:122181-136206 GCA_009831015.1 Picea engelmannii | reverse complement strand
CCTACCATCAACCATTCCATGAATTTGAAGCATAAACCATGTAAGTCTCAAGTAAATGAGCACATGGCCCATTGTAAGGATGGCAGACCATGTGGCACTCAAGTTAATGTGAAGCGACCTCTCCCTCCCTGTCGCATGCTTCAGCTCATACTTTCGCATGATTATGGACCATTACACCGAATTTGACATGGATGTTGTGGGAATATGGCATCGCGGATGGATTTCTCAGTGTGGTGTCCCAAGCATTCTGGTTTATGGTTCTGGCCAGTGACTTTTGGTCTGGTAATTTGGACATTGGTATGGCTTCTCCTTCTTGCTGGACTCTCAGGTAAGTGGACGTCTTCATCCTCACCTTTTTCAGCAGATTGAAAAGGCTTCCAGTTGGTCTCAGAATTCAATTTCAAACAATATGCCCCCTCTCTTGTAGGGGACTTGGTTGAAATTCTGGGAAATTCATCTTTCTGTTATGGTGACTCTGATTCTCTGATGGTTTTATGGTTGAATTTCAACCCCTGGTTAGTTTTTAAAGAAGACTATGGTATCAGTCAAGGAATAGAATTGTTTTGTGGATGGTTTTTATCTTCAAAGGATAACCTTCTAGAAAAAGTGGAGTGGTTCTCTCCCTTCAGCTCCGGTCTTAGCATTGGCCCCTGCTTTTGTAGCTTTGGGCACACTATGTATATTTCCTGGGTGATGCGAAATTCAGAATCTTCTTTCTGGCCTGGGAGTTCTGATATTTTCGTTTACTGTAGCCAACTGTGTAGTTTGGAATTCTGTTATTCCCCAATGGACTACCGTGAACTCCAAGAAACCCGGTGAGCATTGAGGAGGCACTGGGACAAAATTGAGGGAAATTGGAGTTCACTTCAAACAGCATCAAAGAAAATACACGAGCAGGATCCTAGTGTGGCCTCCCAGATAGAAGTCATAATGGGGATCTGGATGCAACAAAAATGCCAAATTAATGCAGCGGAAGCAGAGTGTGCATTACTTTGAAGTTCGAAGCATGATAGCAAATTTGCTACAAGGAGAGCAATCTGGAACTTCCAATCAGGTTCAATCAGTGAATTCAAATCGTGAGAAACTTTTGGAAAATGCAACACTGCACCAGCTCCGGGCAAAGAAAAATTTGAACATGCAGGTGATGGAGCCAGCCAAAGAAGCAGCAGGATGAAGCCACCGGCAAACACGCCTTTTTCTAAATTTTCATGTTTTACAAAGTAATAAGGATTTCAGGCATATTTTGTAGAAGTTATATTGTTAGGTACTTTTTGAAAATGTTGTATTTGAAACTGCTTATAATGTACAGTTATGTGCCGACTCTAGGCTCTATTTTGGACTGTGGTTTTCTGATAAGAAGCCAAAATTTTGATGTACTTCCGCTGCAAAGCATTACTGCGGCTTTTTACTTAATATATAATATCTCCCAGTTATGGTTAAAAAAATGTATGAGTTATTCTGGCATCTGGGAGCAGTTTTATTACAAGATAAGTGTTCAACAGGGCATCGAAAGCCTTGTAGGCACTGCTCAAAATGTTTTGTTCTATTTTATTATATTCCAAGAGCAAACAGATTTTTCATGTCCCTGGAAAAAACATGGGGACAGCAAATTTTAAATTCATGGTTTACTTCATACCAATTTACTACAGATTTCTAGGTTTAATATTGTGGAATTTGAAGATAGAGTAGAGGTGAATAATGGAATAAAATGCCACAAACAAGCATGTGCATGCACTCGCCTTCTCCCATGCCTTGCTCGTGTGAGGGACGAAAAAATTGCAGGATTACATGATTGTAAATTCCTTGAGACACTTAGCTCAAGCTCGCATGCAACTTATATCTGGACTGATGTTAAATAGTTGTGAAAATACTGAAGCATGGGAAAATATTCTTCAACATGGCAGCACTCTACTCTGATTAGGAAAGAAAAAACTTACCTTTAACCGACGTGAAAGATCTTTGAAACCTTGAACCAGTTCTGGCCACAGCCTTTCTCGGTCTGCACTCTCCATGCCCTCCAGCTTATTCATAGCTTCCGCCCACATTATCTGAACAAAATAATATAATGGTTGAAAATTAACCAAATGTTTGAAATACTTGTTAATAAGTAAACCCAAGCTTCTGAATTCTGAAATGTTATGTAAAATTAGCTTGCAGGACACTTGATTATAAAAGCTTCATCACAACTTACATCAGATACACCAACTGGCTTGATTCGCGTTGATGGATCAGTCACGCTGAGCAAAAAGTGCTGCAAATGAATAGGAAGTTAAGAAAAATAAAGTAGGACCATGAAACTACTTTCATATCTACCCAATTGATGGCAGGTTGCAGCATAAAAGCTGTCAATGAAAACCTAATTCAGTGCTAATGCTGTACAGTAAAAGTCTTGAGAAGTCTTCCTTTCTTGAAAAGCGAGAAAAATGATGGTAACGGAAGCAACCTTAAAACCATATTTCGGATTTCCTGCCTCGCTTTTATATGCATCGACGATTGCCTACACCATAGAATATTTTTCATGACCATTCCATTATCTCAAGAAAAAGCAAAGCAAGTGCTGAACCAAATATCAAGTAAAAGGTGAACATACTGAATGTACAAATTAATCAAATAAAAACTTCCCGAAGAGTAACCTGTATATCCCTGTCAGGAAGAGGAGTCACCACTGGCGCAACTGGTGCCATCTGAGTTGTTAACTGGCTATTGTTGAAAAGGGGCTGTTGAGGGGTACCAAACTGTGATGTTTGTGTTTGGCCAAAGCCAGGAGTTGATTGTGGAGTTTGTCCGAAAGGAGATGATTGCACTCCACCAAAAGCCGAAGTCTGAAACTGCCCAAAAGGAGATGACTGGGCTCCACCAAAAAGAGAAGTTTGGGTTTGCCCAAATGATGGGGTTTGGGTAAAAGGAGATGCTTGTTGCTGTGGTGTGGACTGTCCAAACAGAGATGGTTGTGCTTGCCCAAATGCTTGAGATGGCGCTGACTGACCAAATGGCGAAGGTGTACTTCCTGGCAGACCAAAACCAGACTGAGCTGAAGAACCAAACAAGGATGGTGAGGAGGAGCTAGCACCAAAAGCAGAAGCTGTATTTGAACCGAAAACTGGAGTGGAACTAGAACCAAAACCTGCCCCAAAGGCAGGACTTGAACCAGAACCAAACATGGCTACGGATAGAATTCAACTATATTCGAATAGAAGAGCCAAAGATTGACAGAGAGTGGAGAATCTAAAATGGAGTTGAACTGCGAGTCTGCGACCATGTAATAGTCCTAAAATCCTGCAAAGTAATAAATAAACAAGCAAACACACCAGAATAAAAATTCTCATAATTTAAGAAACCTGGGTAAACTCGGCATGTACATGCATTGTGGTAAAATAAAATAGACATCTTCATCTCTTGTCATGATTATTTCATGATCACGTAAAATGTATCAAAAGCAATGGCGTTTGAATCAAATTGTTCAATAATTATGATATTCAATCATTGCAAATTAACAAATTTGTATCAAAAGCAGTGGGGTATGCATCAAAATTGTTCAATAATCAAAATTATGGTATTCAACAATTGCAAATTGTGCATAAACAATGTTTTTTACAAACTCTCATGGTAAGGAAGCATGAACACGCCCTTCACCCAAAGTAATCGGATTTTGCCAACTCTCTAATCGAGATGAATGTGTGAATGGGTGGGTGGAGGAAACGCCGAATGATATTGTGGGGATTCGCCAAATGGGAGAAGAGGAAATGTTCTCGGTTGAATACCCTTAAAAACCCTACACAGACGGATACTCACTACTCCCTTAACCAAAACAGTAAAGGTTTTTAACCCACAAAAAGGACTTCCAACCTGGTTCGAGCAGGCTAATGCAGGACTTGCGGGTGTAGCTGACACTGTTTTGGCCGAATGTCGACCCAACACCTCTGAAGTTTTGAAGACATTCCTTCCCTTACATTGACTTTGTACTCCTCCTTCACTGCCTCAGCTTTTACTCAGAATCAGATGCATTGATTTGATTTGATAATGTTTATTACTCTTAACTGCTTTCTGCCGCCATTCACTGCCCTCTCTTTCTCTTCAAATTTATGTAATTTGATGGAGAAGGACCGAGTTGAGAATCCGTTCAAGACAATCGATATTTGGGGTTTGCTAAGTATGATCGTCGCTATACCTCAATAACAATAATCAATTTGGTACGAAGTAACACATTCATCCCTCCAAAGGGAAGGTACGTAAAATGTTCTCAAAGTGAGATTCTTCACTATGTAATAATTTGGTACGAAGTAACACATTCATCCCTCCAAAGGAAGGTAGGTAAAATGTTCTCAAAGTGAGATTCTTCACTATGTAATTTGATGGGATGGGGAAGGATTGAGTTGATAATTTTTTCAAGCTAATCGATGGGATGGGATGAGAAGGATTGAGTTGAGAATTTCTTCGAGTTAATTGGTATATGGCATTTGTTAAGTATGATCTTCGTTATACTTTAATAATAAAAATTAATTTGGTATGAAGCACACATTTGTTCTTCCAATACATTCATCCCTCCATGGATAAAGAGAAGGTAGGCAAAATGTTGTGGATGTAGGATTTTTCATGTTCATTTTGATGATGTGCTTAAGAGAATATTAACAATAAGAAGATGGCATGCTCTAGATAGGGTCATTCATTATTTGATGTATTTAGGTGTTTTTTACTTTTTTATTCCACATGGGAATGGGATACTATATAGCATTACAAATAGAAGATATGTTTTTATATATTTGATCACACAAAATAGTCTCATCGTGATTATATATGTCATCTAAGTTGTAATGTATACTTGTAATACACACACACCATACTCTTGTGGATTAGATTAGAAGTTTCGATAACTCATGTATAGGGGTCTACATTTTCTAGTGAGCAATGGTAAGCATATATTATCATCGGAAATCATTTGACATCACAAGTTGGAAATAGAAAATATGTCAATTTGGGTCATGATTCTTCGATAGATTTGGTCCATGATTTCATTATATTTAAGAAGCTAAGGTCCTACTTGGACTTTAAAGGTTTATACTACTTTATTGATCTCTTATCTAGATCCTTTCATTCTTTCAACCCGTGTTCAGGGATTTGGGCTTAACATATAGACTTTCTCAAAGAGTTATCTCCAACTTCAAAATTCCTCAAATTTTATCTCTTAAATTCAAGTATAAAGTTGATTAAAGGAAAAGATGTTTTGAAATGGGGAGACAATCTTACATAGGAAGAATATTTAGCTCAATTGGGATATAAATGGGAATTTAAGGATACTTTACAAGGTCATAAGAAACCTTGCTATAACTAGAAGTGGAAGGTTAAAGCCCCCTCAAGTCATTATTACGTGCCTAGCTAGGTATGGGGAAAAAACTTTTCAGTTGAGATGGACTTGATAAGCAATAGTTCAAGGGGCTAAGTATTTTCCATCTTGTCGGGAAAATGCAAAAACATCTCTACATCTTTTCAAACGATGACATTTCTATTTAAAAGTTTGGCCCATTGTCAAACTTGCACTCCGATGTAAAAGATTGGGAAGCTTCACTTCTAGAGGAGGGCTTGGAGAACTAATACCTGGAGAATATTAGTAGGGTTGACATTCTAACTCTTCCCTTTTTATATATATGGTCCATATGGATACATCAAAATGCCAAATCTTAAAAGCAGGGAAGTCTCCATTAGTTGTATTTCGCAAATGGAAGCTGATGTAGAAACTCATTCCCAATCCATCCATAAATTCCAATCTAAGGATAGTTCCTCCTCTCAAACTTCACTCTTCGCATGTTATTGGGGTTTTCAATGGAGTTGTTGAATGGAATCCTAGTCTCGGGGGGGCTCTAGCAATGATAAAAATCTCAGAGAAACACAAGATCCACTTTCAACTTAGAATGGGGATTTGCACCAACAACTTGGCAGAGATACAAGCACTTATTCATCTAATGACTATTGTTATTGAACATAATATAAGAATCATTCATATCTATAGGGATTCCCAATTAGTGTGCCATTGGTTAATAGGTAAAGCAAAGGTAAGAAATCTCTTTTTGATGGCACTAGCCTTCGAAGAAATCAAAGTCTCTATGAGATTTGGTAACATTTCCTTTAAGCATGTACACATAGAATAAAGAAGGGGATAGATGGGTAAAGAGGCCACCAATTTCCCAAAGAGACATCAAATGTCATGGGAGTGGAGGAATGAACTGGAGAGTCCTAGGTCCACTAGAATTTTACACCAATTATTGAGTCTTGATATGATATATAGGACATATTGTTGGATGCAAGCTGAATAGGGAAGAAGGGCTATTTTTGGAAGAGAAGCATGCAAGAGTAAAGAGACAGTTGGAAGGAAAAGCAGCACGTGCGCATGCATGGAAGACCTAATGACGCTAGGGTTGGGGTTTTTGTAATACATTGTAATGGTCGGTGGGCCAAAGATATAAATAAGTGGTACTTAGAAGAAAGATAGAGAGAGGGGAGGGAGATGCGATATATACCTAGAGCTAGATATCTAGATGGAGGGAGAGACACAGAGAGGGACTGAGAGGAAGGTAATTGTAAGGACTGTGTAAGTCATTAAGCGGGTGAGCTAGAGAATGCATGAGTGACTCGATCCCAAGGGTTATATCACGGGTTGAGGAGCCTAGTGCAATCTAGTCAGCCTCGAAGGGATAGAGGAGACTGTGAGGAAAAGGAGGGACTAAGACTGTAGCCACGTGCGACGTGATACCTTTCTAAACTATAATAAAAGCCTAAGAGTCAGATCTTTGTGGATGTATCCCAAGAGGGGGTGAACCACGGTAACACTGTGTTATGCAATTGAATGAATGTGTCTTTGGTTCTGATTAATTGATAAATGTTGAATGAATGAAGTAATTAAGTGGATCTGTTATTTTACATGCATGCATATAATGAACATTATAACTAGAGGTTAAATGTATTGAATCAAGGGTACGACGCATAAGCACAGATCTCGCTCAATCCCAGGTTGCAAGCACCTGAGTATTGCAGCCACCCATAGAGTTATCTCGGGTGAGACTGCGCAGTGCACTCTGTGTACTGCATTGCCTTCTGGGTTACTAGAGGGGTCGATAGTCTTTAAGGAATTTTGTTGGGAAGCTTCTTAGTTTTGAACCGGGGTCAATCTGTAATGGTCAATGAGAATCATAATCAGAATCCTTCAAGACCAATTAGAGTAGATAGATAAAAGGGAAAGGAAACCAACAAATGGTTATGTTGTTGGCTGATTGGAAGGCAATGGGATTGAACATATGAGATATGCGGGAGACGTGTCAAAAGCATACGAGATTGGACGACAAGAAGGCAAAAGAATGCAAACCTAAAAGGGGATGTTGAGACCGTGGAATCCAACGAAGGCAAAGAAAGAAAGATGGTTGAAGACAAAGGAACTAGAGTTTGCATAGAAAGATAACAAAAACCCAAAGCTAACACTGTGAAAATATCTGGACAAGTACGTATTCACCGACCTGCATGAAGTATTTTTCTGTGAGTTCCCACACATAATGCAAGAGTGGATCAAAAGATTGAAAGACAACCATCCTACGAATCAGATTAGACAACTAGAATGGAATCCTGAAGAGACTGCACAGCTACAACAAGTTGATAATAAGTTTACGCGTAGTAGATTTCTGGTTAGACAACATTGTTGTTGGATTTATCATAGAGTTCGCAGTAGATACAACAAAGTCGTACAACGCAACTGAACAAGAATTCTCGAAGGGACCTCGAGGTAGGTATATCAGATCATTATATACTTCCATTAAGATATTGTTATACAACAAAGGTGTAATGACAATGGAGTCTGACAACTAAACTTCCCTGCGTGCATGGGGGAAGGGGGGAAGCACTGATAGGAAAAGGAGAAATGGAAGGAGAAGGGGATAAAGGAAAGAAGGAGGAGGCCTTGGACCCAATTATGATGGACGACAACCAGATCAGAGCGGATAATGGCGACAGCTGGAAGGATGCGCAGTGGAGTACCCTAACAATACAAGGTGAACACCAAGAAGAGAGTCGTAGTCGCGAGGGAAGGCTTAGCAAGTGATGAAGAGGAGGTAGAGGATCTTCGGACTGTGGAGCAGATTGAGGAAGACGAGAGGTCCAAGAGTGGAAGTAGAAGGCAATACTCCTATCCATATCTATGTCAGTGTGTGGAACCCACAAACCCATGTGTGACTAATACACTAAGAAGAACACCATCGTTTAGACAATCAAATTTCGGGAGAAGGAAGATAGTAGGAAGTACATCTACACAAGAAACAACAACTGGGGGAGCCAGTTCAGGAAACATTAGTCAAGTATCTACATCGCGCAGAGGTAGTAGCTCAACATTTAAGATGGCAGGACATGATCCAACCATCAGGTTACCAGAATTCAAAGGTGAAGTGTCGGAGGACCCAGAGAAGCTCCTGTTTATTTGTGAAAATATTTGGGAAGCAAAACAGATCATAGACGAGGACACTAAACTTACACAATTATCCATCACATTAAGAGATCACGCACTGGATTGGTATATGAGTTTAGCTGCAAACAGTCCGCCAAGGAAAACCAGAACGATTGGAGATATCAAGAAGTTGTTGATAAATGAGTTCCAGAAGCCGAGTTCAGAGGACCAATACATGAACGAGATGATAGAGATCAAACAAAAACTAGGAGAATCTGTATGGGAGATTGACCAGAGATTCAAGCGACTAAAGGGAAAGCTAAAATACGTCATGACATATATGCAACATAGGCACTTGTTCGTCAATTCATTGTTACCACACTTGAAATATCCACTGTGACAGCATAAGTTTCAAACATAGGCAGAGGCTCTACAGACAACCCCACAACTAGAAGATAACCAATATCAGAAGACAAATCCAACCATCGAGGAGCTGAAGGAGGATCTGGAGAACTTAACATTCCAGCCAAACGACAACAATAACAAGGATAAAAGAGAAGTCATTTGGTGTACCACATGTAGGACAAAAGGACACCATAAGAACAAATGTCCAACATTCGCGCAATACATGGCAGCAAGAATGCCAAATCCATTACAAATAGGAGGACTATGGTGCGAGATCTATAAGAAATAGGGTCACGATGCATATCACTGCCCAATGGTGCGGAAGTACCAGACAGTGCCAAAGAGATCGTATTGCAACTTTTGCAAGTCGGTAGGTCATGATGACAAATATTGCAGAACCATGGAGTTGATGAGATAAAGAACATCAGATGCATACCGGGTACAGGAAAAAATGATGATTGGGCAAGCCGCACCCCAGTTTAATCAACTACCAACCTCGTACAACACTGCGCAACAACAATACAACACTGTGCAACAACCATACAACACTGCGCAACCGCAGTATAATACCACGCAACCACACTATAATACCGCGCAGTATAACCAAGCGCCTCAGTATAACGCGCCTTAAGGGGATTGAGTTGGCTACAAAGGTGGAGGAAGAGTAAGAGGAGGCGGAGGAAGAGGTAGAGGACCAGTGGTATGTCACAATTGTCAACAACCCAGACACTACGCAAGAGAATGTCCACTTCCAACAACGACCTGTATGTATTGTCGTGCATCAGATCATGATACAGAAGAATGCCCGACACTATTAGGAAATATCCAGGAGAAGAGGAATCAAAACAATTAGAATGTTTAGTGGATTTCAGCAGAAGCGAGGGATGAAGGAAGAAACATCAACATAGTTACACGAGGTAGAGCTAAAACAGGAAACGACATCGTACGACAAGAACCAACACAACACCAATGGGTGAAGAAGAATGTCAAACCAAGGAAGCAGTTTGACACGCAGAATGAGAAGGAGATATTCAAGCAAGCCAAACAAGAATTTTTGAAGCCAGACATTGCGTCGACATCAACCGCATAGTATGGTAAGGAAGTACTCGAGTACGAGATGCCTTCATCGTTGGATCACACCAAAGAAACCCAACCCATGGAATAAGCAAGTACGATTAAGGGCTTTTTACAATCACGTGTAAAACTACTAAATGATCCACCCTCTGTTAAAGTATTACAAAACATACTAGAAAGATGTAGCGTAGAAGCAGAAGGAAAGTTAGAGCAGAAAATAGTCAATCACCTACATACAAGGAGGAGAACAAGTAGGGAGTTCAGGCTGAACGCCAACATTGAAGATTTCAACATGGGAGATATTATACTGGATTTAGTATCCAAAGTCAATGTATTACCTAAGAAGACATGGCAATGTATGGGAGAACCCACATTAGGATATTCATGTGTTCAGCTGAAACTCACAAACCAACATATATTTTTACCAATTGGAAGACTAAAAGGAGTGACATAGACCTGGATGGAGTACGGACTAAAGTCGATTTTGAAGTCATTGAGATAGTGGACGACACAACACCTTATCCAACATTACTTGGCTTGGACTGGGCGTTTGATAACCAAGCCATAATCAACTTAAAGACGTGGAAGATGACCTTTGAGTCAAGATAATACAAAGTCATTGCGCCATTGGATCCATCAAGAGGTGAAAGGTTAGTAGAGCCTACTTGCTTGGACCTAGAGGAAATTAATCAGTTGTATAGAACAACTATGTGAGATGAGGATTACATAAACCCAACTGCAGATGGGATACTCAGTTGGTGAAGTATCACCTCATGTGCGTCAGACTTAGATACAGGCTTAGAAAATTGGCAACAGAGGTTACACGAGGTCTCCACAAGGAGATGCGCAAGAATAGATTGCGCAATAAGATGGGTAGGTACGGAGATAAGGGAAGCTCCCAACTTCCATGGGGTGAACGACCTAGAAACATTCTTAACACGGTACAAAGATGAAGTGTTAGAAAATCATAGGCTCTTATCCCCAGATATAGCACTCAAGGTGACACCTGCGAGATGGTGGGGCACACAAAGAAACAATCAAGGACTGGTACCAATGTAAGAGGTTACTATGCATTAGGTTTGGCGCAGAACAAGGAAGCAACCAATGACATAAATATGATGGACAAGGGGCACCAACACAACACTTGGAGAAGTGCAGAGCATTGTGGAAAATGACATCACCGGAGGAATGGCCTCACCATTTTGTACATACATTAGAGGGCATACCATAAAACTAGTATATAGACCAAGAACTGCGAAGAGGAACTATAAGCTGGACAATATTACAGCAGAATTTTACAGTCACTTTCTCATTTGAGAACCCATGAGAACCCCAACATAGACGCAACACTTAAACAAATCCGAGGGGTGATATTCATTAAGCAACTAGAAGTCGAACTCATAACAGAAGAACAACAACAAAATAGACAGACAGTGAAAGAACTACTGTCATGTTCCCATGTACAGAAAGAAGCATTGGATGAAGATGACCCACGTGATATTCAGATTGAAAAAGTTGAAGGTGAGAGGGACATGGAAGGTCCACCTCTAGACTCAGAAGTGATTGTTGCACTGATCAAGGTGAAGAAAGTCAACATTGGGACAATTGAGAATCCCAAAATGGCCAGCAATGGAGACTATTGGGATGAGCAAACAATGGAAAGTATAACAAAGTTACTGCGCGAATACAAGAAGAACAACAAAATAGACAGACAGTGGAAGAACCACTGTCATGTTACCATGTACAGGAAGAAGCACCGGATGAAGATGACCCGTGCAATATTCAGATCGAGGAAGTTGAAGGTGAGAGGGAAGTGGAAGGTCCACCTCTGGACTCATAATTGATTGTTGCGTTGATCAAGGTGAAGAAAGTCAACATCGGGACAATTGAGAATCCCAAAATGGCCAGCATTGGAGACTATTGGGATGAGAAAACAATGGAAAGTATAATAGAGTTATTGTGCGAATGCAACAACCTGTTCCCAACAATGTTCACATAAATGAAAGACATAGCGGGGGAGCTAGGAAAAATGAAAATGTCGCTCAGAGCTGAGGCAGGACCGATCAAACAACGACCGTATAAACTAAACATGATATATAAGCAAAAAGTCAAAGCTGAGATTGATAGGATGTTGGAGGCCGGAATCATAGAACCTATAGAAGAATCATAATGGATAAGCCTGATGGTAGTTCAGGAGAAGAAACAAGGGGGGATAAGAATATGCGTTGACTTGAGGAAGTTGAATGATGGGTGCCTACATGACCCGTTCCCTACCCCATTCACAGATGAAGTCCTGGAGAATGTAGGAGGACATGAAGCTTATTCATTCACCGACAGGTTCTCAGGATACCATCAGATCAAGATAGCACTAGAAGACCGATACAAGACCCCCTTTTGCCACAGAATGGGGATCCTCCCAGTATACAGTCATGTCATTTGGATTGAAGAATGCACCAACCATATTTTCTAGAGTAGTCATAGCTACATTTAAATAATTTATCCACCAGTTTCTAGAGGTATATCTAGACGATTGGACAATCTATAGTCTATTGAAAGACCATGTAGAGGTATTGCGGTTGATGTTAAAAGATGGAGGTAGTGCCATATTTCGTTAAATATCAAGAAGTGCATCTTCGGGACACCTTTTGGGATATTATTGGGCCATATAGTATGCAAGCAAGGTTTGCTAGTAGATCCCGCCAAGATTGTAGTAATTGTTAACCTACCACCACCACAAATAGTCCATCAATTGAGAGCGACATTGGGACACACAAGATACTACAGAAAATTTATAAAAGGGTACGCGTAGATCACTGCGCCAATGAAGAAATTGTTGAGGAAATACACAAAGTTCCAGTGGAATGAGGATTGTCAACACGGTCTGGATACTTTGAAAGAGAAGATGGTAACTGCACCAATACTAGTATTCCTGGATTGGGAAAAGACATTCCACGTACATGTAGATGCATCGACCATAGCAGTTGGAGGTATTTTGGAGCATCCAAGAGAAGGAGAATTGGACCATCCTATAACATTTGCTAGCAGAAACCTATCAGAGTCGGAGCAGAACTACAACACTACAAAGAGGGAAGGCCTAACTATGGTCTACGCGCTCCAGAAATTGATACATTACTTATTAGGAAAACATTTCAAGATGTTCACAGACCTTCAGCGCTCAAATACCTCGTCAACAAGCCAGTGTTGGGGGGGGAGAATTTGTAGATGGTTATTGTTGTTTCAAGAATTTGATTTTGAAGTGATAGTCAAACTAGGGAAGTTGAACACAAGACCTGATCATTTGTCGTGGATTACTAACGGAGAAGAACCTATGAATCTAGAGGACAACTTTCCCGACACACAATTATTTTCAGTCCAGATAGTCGATGAATACTTCATAGACATCATCTATTACTTGAGTACAGGGATTGTGCCACATGAATACAACACCGCGCAGAAGAAAAATATAGTAGTCAAGGATGCAGATTACCAGCTAATTGTAGGACACTTATACAAAATGGGTGCAGATAACATCTTGAGAAGTTGCGTGCTAGAACACGAAAGACTAGGGATATTAGCAGAAGCCCACGAGGGAATAGCAGGAGGACATTATACAGGCAAAGCTACTGTAGAGAAGGTATTACGCACATGATTATGGTGGTCGACTATTCACAAGACTCAAAGGACTATTGCCAGAAATGTGATGTATGCCAGAGGGTTGGTAAACCAAATAGAAGGGACGAGATGCGCCTGCAACCACAGGTAACCTTGCAGGTATTTGACAAATGGGAAATAGACTTTGTGGGACCAATTAACCCACCAATAAAAAGGTCAGGAGTGAGGTACATTATCACTACGACGAAATACCTGATGAGATGGGTGAAAGAAACACCAGTAAAAGATTGCAGCGCAGAGACAACAACACACTTCATGTTTGAGCAAGTGATGACTAGATTTGGTTGCCCGAGGATTTTGATGAGTGACGAAGGCACTCACTTCATTAACAGTACTATTAAGGCTATGACTGAGGAATTTGAAGTTCATCATCAAAAGAGTACACCATATCATCCTCAAGCAAATGGAACAGTGGAAGCCTTTAACAAAATCCTTGAAAATGCACTAACGAAGAT